>PVIJ01003345.1:0-49799 GCA_004024925.1 Scalopus aquaticus | reverse complement strand
CTTGTATGAGTTTCAAATGATTATTGTTATCAGTAACTTGGATATTTTTGAGTACTGACTGGATCCAGAAGCAGCGTGCCGCAGTCTCTAAGCATCACCACTGCTTTCAGTGACTGCTCACTCTTCCCTTTATGTCATGACAGTTTCTTGAGATGCTCACATTAAAGTTGTCACTCTTTATTAAGTTGAAAGGAAATAGGTGGCAAGAAAAGGATCTGAGATTAGAGGGAATTGACAAGAATTTGCTCAGAAACGTTGGATATGGATTTAACGTACCAGCATAGCTACCCGGCATCTGCTCTTTGGCAAAGGTAGGAGCCCAACAAGGGATGAAAAAGCACCCAGAGAGAGGCTCAAGCACAGATAAGCTGTTAACACTCCTTGGCCTGACAGGGAAGGGGAGCTACAGCAGAAAGAGGTGGAGGAGGGAGATGGGAGGGGGAGAGGGCATGGGGAGGAGAGGGAGAAAGAGAAGGAGACACTGAAAGGAGCTGAGCCATAAAGGGCAAGGAGTAAGTGAAAGAAAAAGTTCCCCACCTAATCTCTCTCTCCTCTTAATTCTCAATCTCCTGCTGAACCTCCTAACCAGAAACCAGAGGGTCAAGGGGTTCCAGGTACAGCAGTGTGTAGAGACCTGTCTTTTAGGCACAGATAGAAGGGAAGGCGTATCAAGAGGGGCAAACGATATCTGACATACACATTAGAAACAACGAATCTTTCCTCTGTTTACATTTCATTTGCATAGCCCTTAAAAGATCTAAGGTAGTTTCTACTCAGTGATTTCATTTTATACTCAAAAGTGCTGTGATGGTTAATCTTGTATATCCACCTGACTGGGATGCCTAGGCATTTGTTCAGACATTATTAAGTGAGGACATTTCTAGCTGAGGTAACACAGGCAGCCGTAGCCTGAATGAAGCGGATTGTACTCCCTGATATGAATGGGACTTGTCAGATCTGTTGAAGGCCTGACTAGAACAGAAAGGCTGACATACACCACCACCCCCCCAACAACACTCTCCCCGCCAAGACAAGGGAACTCCTCTTGTCTTAAAGCTGAGAATTTTTTTTCCCCCTACGTTCAGGAACTGAAACATGGACTCTTCTTGTGTCTTGAGTCTGCCTGCTGGCTTTTGGTCTACAGATTCATCAACTCTCCTTAGTCTCCAGCTTGCTGGTAATAGCCCCTCCCTTCCCCTCCCCTTCCCTCTCCTCCTCTCCCTCTTCCCCCTCTTAGTCTCTCCCTCTCTCACTCCTTGTCTAAGTCAAGTGCCTTGTGAGGTAAGCAAGGCAGGTATGACCTTCATAAAGAAATGAACATAGCTGAAAGGCCAAACAGAGGACAAAGGTTAAAATGTAGGTCTCAGCTCTCATTCTTTTGCTCTGTCTGTTTAAACCACGCTTAATCTGTTTATATAACCCTCAAAAGTGGCAAAGTTCCACTCCATGGGATAGTTTTTATGCTTCTTTCTAAAACAGCATCTGCCCACTCTCTCAAGAAAGACCTTGGAAGTCCCCCTCTCGGTTGTCCCCGTGTAAGCCGCTAGCCAGCCTTCCGATATCACTTTAATCTGTTCTCATCCACATGGCCTCACTAGTTAGGCCTTCCTCTTTTCTTTCCTGGTGTATACTTGCAGTGTCTACTCACACTTGCATGTGATTGATACTTAAATCTGTCCCCACACCAAACTCAGTTTCCATGGCCTTTGTGCTGCGACTCCAACTCCTGTCACATGTAGAAGTCTCAAAATATTTGTTGTTGAGTGAACTGATCTTCCTGTCTAGTGTTTACTCTCTCTATACTGTATTGAGCAAAATTTTAAGATGCAAACCTAATTTTTCTACTTCTGTGTCTAAAATTTCTCTGATTCATTCAAGCAGAAATGACCTTAGAGGCCCAAAAAGGATGTTTTGTCTAGTTCCCACAATGTTGTTTTTCTTTTCTAATTTTTGCAATAATTTTCAACAATTAAGTTTTCCTGATTTTCTTGACAACTTTGAGGATTTGGTAGCCCTGGGCCTGCATCTCTCTATGGCAACTGGCCAGAGCTGAGGGGCAGTTATGGGCTTTAGTCTGAACAGACCTGCTGGGCCACAATCTCGCGACTGAGCCTTTTTCACTCCCTACCTCATTAAGGACCCTGGAAACATTTGTCTTGGGGGAGAGAGGGTTTTGGGGGATATATCATCAACCTTTTTGAACTATTCAAGCCTTCAATAACCCTTCCAGGGTCAAGGAAGTCAGATTGAAATGTTTTTATCATGGCGTCTGAGACCTTGCCTTGTCTCGCCTTGCCTGCAATTACTTCTTCAGTGCCTCCTGGACTCCAGAGTCACAGAGATTCTTTACAGGAGACAGGATACCTTCCCACCTCTGAGCTGTTGTCCTGGGAGTTTGGGATGCCCTTCTGAAGAGGGTCCACACCTCCATCATCCACCTGCACACTCTTCCTCTACTTCGAGACTTGACTTGCTGCACCTTCTCTGACAAGGCTTCCTCCCTGGCGGTAGTCATTCCTCTTCCTAAAATATTACTCACATTGTGCTGGAATTATTTCTACCCTTTATATCTCCTTTCACCAGATTAAAATACCAATGCAGTTACATCTCTTCTGTGTGTTAAATAAATTGCTAACAGCCTCCTTTTACCAACTAATGGGAACTCCAGTTGCTCACATTCGAAAAAGACAACTGGAAAGCCTCCTCAGTCCCCAGCAGGCCCTATTTTCCACTGTGGTAGATTCTGTTCCTACTCTTTGGTGTTGGCACTGGAAGTTGTTTTTGTAATCCTGTACATTTCTGTCTACTACTGAGACGATTGTCTTACGAGTTAATATTCCTCACTGGCCACCTAGTCCTCTGAGGGAAGATGATTTCATTCCTTCAGGTTTGTTCTTAGAAATGATTCTCTTTGTTTCTTTAGCTTATAATTTTTTGCTCCTTATTCCTCCTTAAAGTTCATTCTTCCTACCAGGCTGACTGACAAATGAAGGATTTCCCAGGGACTCCTGTTTACTCCCAGTAAATTACTCTCTAAAGCACTTTTCTCCTCTCACCAGAGACTGCTGTTGGGACCACCCCATTTATCAGAGAGGTTACAACCGTAAGTAAATTTCAAAAGGGAAAGGGTCCAAGTCTCTATTTTTCTCTTCCCAGGAAGCTCCTGGTCTCCTATGCAAAATATTCTTTCTCCCCCAGCTAACCAGCTCTGAACTCCAGGACATTTAAGGGGGCCAGGCTTTCCTATGTGACAAAGGATATTCTCTTACTTCCTTTGTCCAGGGCAAAGGATACCATCTTTCCTATGTTCACACAGTATAGAAGGACCCTGCTTCTCCAAAGACTTGCTCCAATGTGACCAGTGCTTTCTGTGTGGAAAGCAAGCTCTGGCGTCTTCTGATTATGACAGCTTTTCCTAATAAGAATTTTCTAAGTTGCACCTTATCTTAGGTGGAGTTCCCTGTGAAATGGATTCAGAAATGGAAATTTGCACGCAGACCTTTCTCAGGAACAACACCTATAAGCGAGTGAGAGAAGCAAGACTGGGCCAAGGAAATAGTTAAGTCTAATAGAATTGCAGCAGAGATCTCAACTGATCCCACAAGTTGCTCTGGAGTTGGAATGACCCTTCAGCATTGTCTCAGTGGAGGCAAGGAGGCTGGCCTTTGTACTCTCCCAATGACTAGTCAGTGACCTATCATTGGATGTGGACTAAAGATCTGGCCTTAGAGGTAATAACGTTGGGGGAGGCATCTTCCACCACCAAGGGCAATTCCTAAGAAAGGACTCATCTGTGAGCCTTTAACGCTAAAACCCTTGGTGTTTGGTGGAGGCAGAGTATGTCAGTCTCGAAGCGGGGACCTGGTAGTGCACCATGGCATCCTCTGTGCCCCTCTCCAGGCACGATTTATTTGCAGCTCTGTCTCCCCCACTCTATTCTCAGTACCCTGAGGGCAGAAACCTTGGGTGTCAATAGAGTACCTGGAATATAGTATCCGCTCAGTTAGTAATTGCATGCCTGAAAGAGTAAATGCAAGCCAGTGGCTCTAGTAAATTAGTATCAGTTGCATTCATGCAGACCCAATGTATGCAAATTATTCTGCTAAAAATATATGATATAAATATGTAAGTGCTATGAGCAATGATTTCTAATAAAACCTGTCATCAAAATTAATTCATATTTAATGGGCACAAACTAAGAACATGACCCTGCATTAGTCAACTCTCACAGAATGCATCTGCCTTCATAATAGAACTATTTAAAGGTTTCAGAGCTCGCATCCTAATTCATCTCTTAAATTGCCTTTTAGACCCTTTATGTCATTAGATAAGTCTCCTCTCATCATGCATATCTTCTGTTTTCATTATATAGTTGACCCTTGAACAATGCAGGTTGGAGAACATGTAAGGGGCACAGGCCCTTAGCAGTCAAAATTCATTTGTGACTTCTGACTCCCCCAAACATAATTACAGTTGTCCCATGGTATCTGAGGGGAATGGTTTCAGGACAAACACACTCCCATACAAAAATTATCAAATGCTCAAGTCCCATAAAGTGCCCCCCTGGTGGCACAGCAGGTTAAGTCTCAGCACTGTGACGCTATCCACAGCCACTGAAGCATGAGTTCGATCCCCAGCCAGGGAGCTTCCCACTTGGTGCAATAGACCTCTCCTGCCTCACCCACTGCTCCCTTCAGCAGTATATTTCAGTGGATATACCTGTTCTGCTCCCCATTCTATTTCTGGTGAATCTTCTCACCACCCACATCTCTGGCCTACACCCCATCTCTTGTATGCATAGATAAATAAAGCTTTGTTTTTTAAAGTGGGACCTCCATATCCATATGGGTGGATTCCCCTGCTGCAAATCCAATCACCCATATCTGCTGTTGATTAAATTGGTGAATGCAGAAAAAAAAATTTGGCTTATAAGTGGACTCTCAAAGTTGTTCAAGGATCAACTCTATAGCCTTTCCAAAGTTTGATCATGGCTGTTTTTGCATCTCTTCTGCTGTTTGTAATTTTCTTGCCAGTAGTCCAAATTTTCAGGGACATTTATGATTTTGACTCTACAGAACAGCATCTCCCTCCTGGGGAAAGCTCCGTTAAAGCCCCAGGTCACAATGTGGGTGGGGATTGAAAATCACAGAACCACGCACCCAGGGCCACAGTGACTGGCTTCGTAGTTGAGCACATGACTCAATCCAGACTGCTCATAGTTCTTCCCTGGGAACATGTTTCACTTGGGGATAAAAAGAGGAAAAGGAGCTGTGGGAAAAGAGGCTCTTTTTTTTTTTCCTCTCTGCCTGGGGAGTTTCTTGCTAGTCTGGGAGCACAGCGAAGTCAGCCCAAGGAGAGAAACAGGGTGAGAGCTTTCAAAAGCCCTTAACTTAGGCTAAAATCCCAAGATGCAGCTGTCAAATTCATTCTTACCTGGAAACCACCCCAATCTGCTGCCAGAAATCTCTTTTAGCTTAAGCTAGTTTCAGTTGTCCTCTCATAGTTCCATCTACACAGTTCTCCCTTCGTATGTTTTTACTAGGATCACTTTGTAGACGCCATTGGATTTAAACAGTAATATCAGGCCTCCCTGGTGGCGCAGTGGGTTCAATCTCAGCACTATGAAGCTATCTGCAGCCACTGCAGCACGAGTTCAATCCCCAGCCAGGGAGATTCCCACATGGTGCAGTAGACCTCTCCTGCCTCGCCCGCTGCTCCCCTCAGCAGTGTATTTCAGTTGATCTGCTGTTCTGCTCCCCACTTTGTCTCTGGTGAATCCTCTCACCCCCCCACCTCTGGCCTACACCCCAGTTCTTGTATGCATAAATAAATAAATCTTAAAGACAATAAACAGTAATATCAATACTAACCTTGTAAACTTTGATTTGCCCTTATGTGGTAATAGAGTGTAACATTTAGGATCAATCCATAACTCAAAAGTCTCATATCCAAATCCTATTCTTGTTACCAACTAAGTGACTTTGGATAAGGTACTTATATTTTCTCTTCCTTAGCTTCTCATCTCTACAATTTGCAAACTAATAAAAGGGTCTTTGCACCCATTAAATGGGATTGTATCTTTAACATCCTAGCACAGCCCCTGGCATCAAGCAGGAACCCAGTAAATACAATTGCTATGACCTTTTTCCTTTCTTATCATTAGTGTCTCCCATGGCGCAGTCACCCTGTGGGATTCAGTACACATTAATTCACCGTGGAACCTTAAGTTACTTTCATTTTTACTTTCTGATTGAGAAATAATGTTTATCTTTGACACTTCTTGACCTTTTTCATGGACCACATTCTTTGTTGTTTCCTTTTTGCCAACAGTTCCATCCTAATTGATGCTCTTTGGTATTTCTTCTGAGTCCTTTTTCGCAATACTTCCTATTCCTATCCCCAAACACCATTTTCTTCCATCCTTATAAAATGCTTCTTTTATGCTTCTCCCCTCCTCCCCCAAACACAAACCTGGAATATTCCTACTACAAGGAGCAAGTTGCTGTATGTTTATTTTCTATGGAATCATCTTCCTTCATGGCATCAGTGTTATTTATCTATCCGTGATGCAGCTCTTCCTGGGGTGGTTAGGGCAAGCTGCAAGCTGCCCCTCTAATTGCAAGGCCCTCTAAGAATGCCTTTTTTTTTTATTGCCAGAGCACAAAGTATAGTCAGAAAGGTCTTCCTGAGTTCTAAAGGTCAATTAGAATTTCCTCAGGCTTTTATTGGACAGAAAGCAAGTTCTTTCCTCCATGGTTGTTCTTTAGGTGAGTACCACTGTACTCACAACTGTTGCCACCGGCCTTCTCATCCTGGCTTTGCTAGCTCCTACCAGGGTATCTACCAGGCTCATCACCTCGCCTCTCTGAACCTCAGTTTCCTCATCTGTAATGTGGGTTGACAGCAGAATCATCCCAGTTTTGTGTGAAAGTCAAAATGAAAGAAGGTCGTAGTTTCTAAATGTGTAAGTGCTGCCTAAATGGGAGATGCTATGAATGCAAACCTCACTAGGACCCCAGTTACAGGTGTAAGCTAGGGCTGGCTCTCTGGAATGTGCTTTGCAGGAGCCTTGTGCAGGCAGAAAAGATTAACTCAGTACACTTTGGTGAAGAGCCACACTTAGCATCTTCTTGAGTAAGGCAGGTAAGTGGAGTCAGGTACTCAGGGCTGAAATGTCCTCTGGGCTGAAATGTCCCCTCCTTGGGTTGCCTTCCTTCCTTGTCTAAAGTAGATTCCTTTGCTGTTCCTCTTAGAAGTTCCAAAGAAAAGATATATCAAGGAATAATTTCAATTTGTGCATTTCAGTGGGGGAAAGGTTTTAGAAGCTGCTTAAAGTAACCTGCGTTATAGCCTCTCCATGGGCCTTGCCTTCTTCTACATTTGCTGCCATCGCTTCCGGATCCCCTGTCCTCACCCAGCCAGATCTGTGCTCAGAGAAACTTTCTTGCCCCAGCTGGTTCATATGATATGGAATTTTCTAGTGTCCAAGGCCAGCCCCACACCTTCCTCCCCAGTTCAACTGCTGTATAGACTCAGATTTTCCCTGCCTGCAAAATGAAAATAGTTAAGTCCAGAACACATGCCTCAACAGAACACTGTGGGGCTATGAAGAGGTGACTAACAGCGCCTGGGGAAGTGGAGAAGACTTCACAAAGAAGCTAATTTTAGAGCTAAGTCCTAAAGGGGAAGGAGGTGTTGCCACAAGGTAAAGGGTTGGGAAGTAACCCCCGCTTTCTATCCCCCCTTAGAGGGAACAGCCTGTGCCTTGACAAAGGCATGAAAGAGCTTGCTGAGTTCTGGAAACAGCAGGTAGTTGATCCAGTTGCTGCAGTGAGGGCTGCATGGGTGGGAAGGGGGCTGGCAGTGCCAAAGCTGCAGGGGGAGGTTGGGGAAAGACCACTGGAATCCAGGCCCTAGCAGCTGGCAACCCCTAGCACCCCACATTTTCCCCCAAGCTGCAAAGAGGAATCACTTTCTGTACCAAAGGGAAGACAATTTTGTCAGATGCTCTTTCAGTCTACCTTTGATAGGAGTTAAAATAACTTTCAGCCTGAAACTTTCAGTTTCCTGAGGAGTTAGGGAGACTGCATCTCCCCCATCTCTTCTAAACTCAGCATTTATGTGACCCCTTTTTTAGTCTTTCTGTCTGGGGTCAGGGGCCTTTTATGTAAATAAGACTCTGGTAGCATGCTGTGACAGCCCAGAGCTGCCAAGGGTGGCCTTCAGATCAGGGTTTCAGTTTCAGGCTGGAGCCAGGAGCTTTTTCCTGCCTCAGTTTCCACTTTGCTTAAAGGGCTTTTGTGAGAATTAAGCTAACTCACGAGTGGGTTTCTCTGCCCCAGCCCTGATTCTTTCCCGGAGCTCTTGGGGCAGAGCTTCAGCATTCATCCCATTACCAAGCCAGAAAACCAGAATCATTCCCATTGCTGAAATCCATCAGCAGGTCCTCTCTATTCCCCCTCCAAATACACCTTTTCTCTCTTTCCTTCTACTTCCTTAGGCCTCACCACACCACCTCATATTTGACTATTGGATTGTAGTCTCCTAACTGATTTTTTAAATGTCCACTTATGAGCTCCACAAACCCCACATTTTTAAAACATTAGTCAGCTAGTCCATCTCACATAAAGTAAACGCCAAAGTCCTGTCATTGCCTACAAGGCCCTAGTGAGTTGACCCTTGTCTCCCTGGACCCCTTTCCTCATCACTACTGACCATCTACCCCTACCAGTGCTGAGACAATTCCTAGAACATGCCAAATAACAAGCTCTCTCATGCCTGGAAACCTTTGCTCTTCCCGTTCCCTCTGCCTTAAATTCTCTTCCCTCAACTTTTCATACATCTCATTTCTTCTGGGATGAAATGTTCCCTCCTTGGGTGGCCTGTCCCTTTCTCCTTTTCTGAAGTAGTTTCCTCCATTGTTCTAGCTCACAATACTCCTTCCCTTATAGACGGATCAAAGCTTGTCAACGCTTATTTACTTACTTGCTGTCTTAGGGCAGGCTTACTTGGAATAAATACTGAGACAAGGATTCAAGTGCAAGTGATTTATGAAGGAAATGCTCCCAGGGGCAATGGGTAAGGGAAGGAGGATAGGGATGCAGAAGAAGGTAAAAAGGATGGAATTTTAGGTAAAGTCCCAGGTTCAACCTGATCCCATGGGGAGCACTGCAATGTAAAATCTGTCTCTGAGATTAGCCCAACTTGAAACACATGAGCCTCATGTGTTTCTTGTTCATTTCTTGCACCAGCTGGGCATTGGCTAAGGGCGACTAGGGATGAGGTCAGCCCTGAAGCACTTCCAGCTCTCTCCAGCTGCTCAAGAGCAGGTTACCAGAAAGTCATGTGTGGTCATCACGCAAACGCACACAGGAGCCAAGGCAGAGGCATGAAGAAACACTGTCAGGGATCCCGGGGAGCAAGACCAGGCTACTACCAGCTACATTTGCTTATTGACTTTATCCCACATGAGAAAGAAAGCCCCCTCCCACTCCCCCAGGCTTATTTTCCTGTTCATTGTTATATGCCATTGTATAGTACATGCCATATTGCTGGCAGTTGTACATTTTTGAATGAATGAATGAATGAATGAATGAATGAAGCTCCTGGTACAGTGTATGACATAGAAGGAATGTTCAATTAATACTGTTGGAAACAACATTCACTTAGATTCTACCCTTCTCTTAGATTTCTCTTGGATTTCTAATCATAACAGAGGGGTGCTCATGCATATGAATTCAGAAATATGGATTATTTAAGAAAAGAGAAAAAGTCAGTCTGGAAAGAGAAAGACTGGCCCTGGAGAAGGCATCTGAGCTATTAACAAAGAGAAAACTCAAGTGTGGTTGCAGGCAAGTAATGGGGGTGGGGTGGGCGTGGATGGAGCAATCGAGCGGGGAAAGTCTCATCACCCAGCAACTGCCCAAGATGGGAAGTGCTGGCTTCAGGGTTCAAGGCAGTACAGGATCTGACCTCACTTGGCAGAAGGTAGAATCTCAGATCGGCTAGAAGACCAGGCATTCAGGGCAAAGATTTTATCCTGGCAGGACATGGGAGCACTGGGCATGGATAATAAAGCAAGAGCCCAGGTACTAGAACAGCTGACCTAGACTGTCTAATAGGCTCTCAAAGGGCCAGGAAAAGTGTCACTTCCTGTTTACCCAAGCTAGTGAGAGTGGTATCCACTAGAACTCTTAGTTGTAAAGTAGGGTGACCAACTCATATCAGGACCCCTCTCAGTCCTGGGCAAACCAGGACAGTTGATCACCCTTTTAAAGGAGGAGAAAATGTTATACCCCTCCCTCCCAACACACACATACTGCAGTTGGGTTGCTTGGGGAATAAACTGAGACAGAGACCAACTTGCAGCAACCTTTATCAGGACCTTGGGATCCTGATCCAAGGTGAGAAAATAGGAGATACAGGAGTGGGCTGAGAGAGGAAATGGGCTGAAATGCATTCTCAGGTAGACCTCAGTTCACCTACAATGTTCTGAGGCAAGGGTGGTCCTTTTGCAGTTTTCTTGAGTTTAATGTTACCAGATTTAGCAAATAAAATACATGATGTCCAGTTAAATCTGAATTTCAGATGAATTGTAAATACTTTTAAAACATAAGTATATCTTATACAGTACTTACAACATATTTATACTGAATTTTATTTCATTTTTTTGTCTGAAGTCGAAATTAACTGAGTATTGTATATTTTATCTAGAACCCTATTTGAGTCAGGGTGAGGGCCAGGTCCTTGTGCCCTATGTTGAATGATCTCTAGATCCAGGCTGCCCCAGCAAAGGGAGTGTGACCTTGAGTAATGAGACTCTTCTGCTGAAGAGGGTGACAGCTGAGGGCTGCCTGCCAGCAGCCCACTCAACAGCTAAGAAAATAAATCCTCAGACTTGAAAGGGAATTTGGAGAGCCCATCACAGTGTCTGCTATAAAAATGAACTCTCAATAACTTATTTACTGGAATGCACTGGAAGGATATTATATTCACAGAATCAAAGGAGGGCTGAGAAAATAGATACTCAGAAAATAGATACGAGAGCTGAGCTGCAAGAGGAACATGCTAAGGTCACACCACCACAATATCTCAGTGGCTGCCACAGACACTATTACCTACTTTCATCATCCAGTGGACTACCAACCCTGCTGCCGCCATATTGAATAATGGCCCCACAAGATTGTCTCTGTCCTGCAGTAGGCTAAGCCCTGGTAGGAGCATCTGATTGGCTGATCTGCATCACTTGTTTACCGTCCAGCTTCTTTAGTGGCAGGAGGCTTCCTGATACCTATCTAATCTTTTACAAAAGGGGATATTCCTAAAAAAGATAAAACAGGAGTATCAGGGCCTGGTGCAAGGAGCAGTAGGAACTGGCAGTGTCTCTAATTGCCCCTCATTGTTCTCTGAAACATGGTTTTGATTAATCCTCTTTCACAGGGCCCAGGGAATATAATATGAGATGTGGTAGAGAAAGCCATATGTGCTCACAGAAGATCTGATTTTATTAAATATGAAATAAGCAGTGGGTAACCCGAAAAACTCCAGGAACAGGAATGAATCTGATTACATAGGTACTTTACCCAAACACAAATGTGACTTTCCGTTGTCAAGAAAAGTGATTTTCTTGGGTGCTATTTACTTTCTATGGCTATAGGACCAGTATTGCTATACTTTATATCTGAGAGAGAAGAGTAAGGAGACCACTTCCTTCAAATGACATCGACTGTGTAAGAAATAATCTTAGGTTTATAGACTGGATATATCAACAAGGAATATAAAATATGAATATATGTGAAATTTTATGAATAAATGAATTTGGAACCCATAGCAGCAAAGATATATAGGAGCTGTTTTAGATAGGTTTCAGTGAGGAAATGTGTCCTGGTGGGGTCACCAGGATTTGCAGGTTCTCAGTTCTGTAGATTAGGCTTTTTTTTTTTTTTCTCCCTCCCTCCCTCCCTCCCTCCTTCCTTTTCTTCCAAGCATCCATCTATCCTTACATTACTTAAGTATCTGATGTCGATTTTGGAGTCGATGGAGAGCGGGGTCCTTGGGTTCACTCTAGGAACGGTTTCCCTCCCCTTTCAGTGGCATGTGGCGAGTTTCCCAGGTGAGTTTCTCCACAAGACAGAGATGTTAATTATATTTAAAGAACAGGTTTATAGGGAAAGAGTCAGAAGAATAGAGGACGCTTGCACAGACACAAGCGGGCAGGAAGAGCTGCCCCGAAAGGGGCAGGCTTGCTAAGAGAGAGGCCTGCATGGTGGCAGGCAGGCGGCCCTGAGGAGAGCTGCCCTGCTGAGGGGGTCAGTGAAGAGAAGCCGGTCACCAGCAGGCAGGAAGGCTGCTGCCCTGCAGAGGGACAGACTTGGTAGAGAGGACACCTGCATAGGCACAGGCGGGCAGATGGACTGCTGCCCCGAGCCAGTGCAGGGATTGCCCTTATACAGCCTTCTCCCTGGGAGGGGCTCATCCCTTCCAAGAGTGGTTTGTTTGTTGTTAATCATGTAGGATTAGAAAGGGCCCAGAGATTGTCGCTATAGCCTCTGATGCCTGCTTGAAGTTATTATGTTAATCCCTTCTATCTGCACCTCCAACTCTTGGCACTGTGTGAGCCAGGTTCTGATCTTGTGATGCCTCCTTTAGGTTTTCTGTCCTTTCCGCCATCACTTCCATCTAACCATCTATTCATCAAATGTTTATTACAGTCATTCTGTGTCATGCACTGTGGTTGGTCCTGGGGATGAATGGTGAGCGGGAGTCAAGGCTGTTGCATTCTGTAACTTACATTCACTGGAGAAACAGACAAAAACAAAAACAAACAAACAAAAGTAAACTGACTACCTGGCATGTTTTCATCTGCAAGGAAGGAAAAAAATAGGAAACTGAAGTAGCAAATAATGGGTGGGGAGAGAAGATAATTTATTTTAGTTGGGGTGGTAGGAACTTATCCTTGCTAAGTAAAACCACAGTATATTAGTATATTTGATAGTGAGACGTGATATGGAGAAAAAGCAGTGACAGATAGTATATCCTAACAGTGGGTAGGCTGCAATGAACAGAATATAGTCAGAGCAAGTCTGTGAGAAGATGGTGATGGGACAAACACCAGAAGAATTGAAATACTCACATGGAAGGCTGGGAGAAGCTCTTTCCTGCAGAAGGAGCAGCAGGAGTAAAGGGCCTGCAATGGGAGGTGTGCTGGGCGTCCCGCTGTCACTGCCAGATAGAAGAGAGCAGGGGCAAGAGTTGCAGATGCTTGGCTTAGCCAGGTGACGGCGGGGAAGCAGATTAAGGCCAGACTTGTGGAACACTGAGGATATGGGTTTTTGAAAATGAGCAGATTAAGATTCCAGGAGCAAGCTTATTACCTGAGTTGTAAAATTAAAAGTTTAGGCATCTAAACCATTCACAGTGGCTCTGGAAACAACTTCTTTATAACTTTTTAACTTTCCTTGTCTTGAGACTGCATCTTACTCTATGTCTATCTGTCACAGGGCAGGGAGAGAGACACCGCCAAAACCCCAGACCTGCCCTGTACTAACTGGGTTCTGCCATCCGCTGTGTCAATACAAAACATATAGGACCTTTTGTGGAAAGAAACTTTAATACTATTAGAAAAGACAGAGAACAAAGAATATATTTTCTAAGTCAAGCACCCCATTTAACCAACTCCTCTTGGGTACAAGTCCACCCAAACGGGATTGGCCCAAACCAAGTCTCGAAAGCCTGCCACAAGTCTAGAACAGCTTTTGGCAGGAACCCACACATAAGGGTCAGAAACAGCCAGACAATTCTGGGAGGAACCAAAATACCTTTCGGCAGGGACCCGTACAAAAGGGTCAGAAACAGTCAGACAATTCTGAGAGGAACAGAACAAAATCAAAACCAAAATCAACACAGCCTTCGTTAATCTCCCCAAGGGTCTCTCACCCACATCTATTTCAATCAGTCCAGGCCAGTGCAGCTTCTTTACAAGTCTCTCTGCTCCTTGGGCCTCTTCTGGCTTTCCATCCTTCTTCTCTTTCCTCCTGTCTTCTGTGTTCTGTGTCTCCTCTGTGTGTGTCCTCTGTGTGTGTCTTTTCAGCTTCTTAAATCCTGCTCAGTTCCACCCTACCTTGGGTGGGACAGGGAACCTGGGACACACCCTTTCTCCTGGGGACCACCCTGTTACATATTCTCCCTAGCATATGGAACATAGTTTTAAAAGATTGTTGCAGTTTTTTTTACAAAGCTAAACAAAACAAGAATTTAGTATCAAAAGGGCAAGTATGGACATCTATCTAGCTTAAATAAAGGAGATTTAAGAATATTTTCCTGAGGAACAGACCCTATGTATGTTTCTCTGCCACTCTTCCTCTTAATTTATATTTTTTAAGCATTATAAAATTTTATTGATTTACAAATGTCTGCCATTCTTAATAATTTATCAGGCTATATGAGCATATCAAACAGGGAGTATTTGTGTAGCCAGCATGCTTAGCGCTCTATGAAGTAAATGAAACACAGAGTCCCTGATCTCATCCCAACCTGCCCAAAATAGATTCTAACAAAAAATTCCAATAGGCACTTTGTAATGGCTAAGCTGAAAGCACAGAAGCAGTATTGCACACACAGCCTGCTCCTGCGTAAGCATCTCCTTCTCGATGTAAACCGACTATTAATCTCCCTCTTCTGGCTAGAACCTCCGTCATCGGCTGACTTTCTATCTTGTCCAGCCCTAATCTTCCATTAAAACAAGCTCGTATTCTGCCTGCAGCCAGGGAAACTTATTCTTCCCTTATCCCATCATTCGCTGGCTTTCTAGTTGCTGTAGAAGGCATTTCTATTCTTCGTCAAACATTAAATACGTTCTCTCTTGCCTTCTGTTGTTTCTTGTCTCTCTCTGGTCTGTCCTTGAAGCTGGCATCCACTCCCTTAGCCTTTTCTAGGTAACTCCAACATCAGCACCCCTTGGCTCTGACCTCTTACCTGAGCTCCATCCTCCCATTTCCAATGGTCTGATAAACATTTCTAAGCATATAGTGGGTTTATTAACCTTTAGATGCAATAGCAGAATTCACACATTCTCCTTTCTACTGTTCCTGTATCCATCTTGTATTTACCCCATGTATCATGTTCTGCCCTTCAGTAAAGCCTCAGCACAGAAATACCTCTTTCCTCGTGTTTAATGTCACTGAGTTCTGATTTGAAGTTACCTCTATTTTTTATGGCCACCACACCTCTTTAGACCTTTTTTCCCCTTAAGCTTGGAGTAGCCCAGTCCAGTAGCCTTAGGCTTTTTTCTTCCCTAATCTAATTGAAGTAACTATGCCAAGAATGGCCCTTTATGAGCATCCCCAAGCTCTAAGCAGGAAATATTTACTCCCTATTTGCAGCAAAATGACTGGTCCTAACATCCCCTGCAGCACTGTTTCTGACTATTCCTTCAGATAGCGGGAGAGGTATTGTGATTCTCTTATTTCTTTCCCTGGAGCAGAGTTGGGGGACTTAGTGAAATTTAATTACAACCTTTGTCTAATGCCTACGATCTCCACACTTAAAATTCCATTACAAATGTAATGGAATGTCCTATGCAGAAGAATTTCAACTATTTTACACAGATACTCTGCCCTGAAGAAAGAGTGTAGGCTGTACATAGTGATCTTCTTCCAAAGAGTGCAGCATGGAAAGGGTGTGGGGGTGGGGGAGCAGGGGTACAGTGAAGATATCTGATAAACCCTCCTTTCACCAGGCAATCAATGTCAGCATCTATAGCCAGAAATCAAGCTGATAGCATGCCCCTTGATCTGATCTGATAAAATGCACTTTGACCCTGTGACCTCCTTTCCCCAAACCTGTAACCCCTGTCTATTCATGAGAATAATGTCAAATTCCAATAGAGGCACATCCTGCAGGGTACCTGACACTACTCCTCAAAACTGTCAAGGTCATCAGGAATAAGGAAAGTCTGAGATACTATCACAGAGGAACCTAAGGAGATATGAAACTATGTGTAATATGGTAACAAGGATTAGATCCCGGAACAGAAATAGGACTTAGGGTAAAAACTAGGAAATCTGAATAATCTGTGGAATTGAGTTAATAACAATGTTTTAATATTGGTTGATTTGTTGTAACACATGTCCATGCTACTGTAAGATGTTTACTAATAAGGCTGAGGTATGTGGGAACTCTGTATTAGCTGCAGAGTTTTTCTGTTGCTTCATTTTTGGATGTAAGAATCAAGTTTCTCTCCTCTCTATATCCCTGTAATTCAGTATTAACAATTTGTGTATATCCATCATCATTCACTCTTAGTGCTCATAAAATCTGATATAGACATACTTACATATTTGTAGAGGGAATTTTTGATGTTTTTAAAAAACAAAATTACATGTAATTCACTAGACCTCATTTAACAACTAACATGGTAATCTTTCCAAGTCAGTATCATTCATTCTCTTTTTTTAACATAATTCATTCTCTCTCTTTTGCTCACGCACCCTCTCCCCCCAAATTCCTGGTTTAATTTGAAAAAGAAAAGTTCCAAACATCAGGCTTGTTCACATAACAGAAATGACCCACATATAACTTTAGATAACAAATCTCAAAACTATAATGCCAAGTAGTTTTCATTTGACCTGCCCACTCTCATTCACAAAATCACATCATCACATGGGTGTGGATCAGCCCCACACAACCCTCTTGTGAATGTGTGTTGGGGGGGAGTATTTTGGGCGGGGGTGGGGGGTGTATCTCACATGTAGCTCTAACTCAAAGCTGCTCTCAGGTGCTATTCAAATCATGAGATCACCCTGCAATCAGGACACAACCACTGAACTTGTGTGAATGGAAGTGCCTCTACCCCCCGCATTATAAGAGGTAATTCTGGAGACAGTTGATATAGAAATAAATCCTTTTTATCGTTAAGTCATAAAGAAGTATCAAAATTAAAAGCAAAAATTAGATTAACTACTAGGAGTATCAAAGGAAATAAACATGGGACTGGGCACTGGCTGGACGAAAGAATGAATGAACACTTGAAGGATAGAGTGAGGGGAACAGTGCGCATATGCTGAGGGTATTAGGGGAGAGGATCTGATGAAAATTTTGATTCTAGATAAGCACCTAGATAAATAATGGGACAAAATTTCTAAACCCCATTATGTGCTTTAGAGTCCTCCTCGCCCTTGGTGCTATCTCTCTCACCCTTTTCTTCCTCTGCCTCTTTTTCATCATTTTTGATGAATGGACAACTCCAGCTGGCAATTCTCACCTGACCGCCATCATCGTGACCATCCTCATTTGGTAGGTCCCCCTCCTCAGCAGAGTCACCTGCGCCCCCCCCCCCAAGGATGCTACTTCATATTAATCTCATCTTTCTGCTGCTTTCTTTTTTCTGCTCGCTGCTCTCCTAACTTACTGTTCTTCACCCCTACTTGTTTGCTCCATTTGCTCGTGTTTGCTCAGTTTTTTTGCAGTAGAGTCTCTACTTTTAGTTTTATCTGGATCAACTTCTTAAAGGCCTGAAAGTCATCTCCTTTCAACTTTCCAGACTTGGAAGAACATCCTACAATCCAGTGACTGTCCACTCTTAGAACAGAAGCCTCTTTTGCCCTCTGTGAGGTGTTTCCTTCCACAGGCGTGTTGAGGGCACTCCAGCCTGAGCAATAGAGGCAGGAGGAAGAACACTTGCTGGGTAACTGCATCCTGTCAAAGGATCACATGGAAAGTCATAATCAGGTCTTAAAGGCACTGATCTCCATCATGGATTATTTCATACCAGCTTTTCCTGGATTCACTTTCAGCTTTGAAGCCAGATTGGTATCTAAGACTTAGCCAGCAGTCATGCTGCCACCCTCTCCTGCCACAGCTGCCCTGGCATTTCTCTCATTAACATATTAAATGAAGGCAAAGCCCTTTGGGACAGAGAAACCCACAATATCTCCCTATTTGGAGATTGCCTTCATATCAGACTTCTTGATCATTTGAGTGCTGAGATCCAAGGGAATACCCAGGAGCTGATAGAACGAGGAGGGTCTGGCTCCTTGGTAACGTTGCTGGTCATTGTCTTTGATGATTAGATTCCTGACAAAACTGAAAAATGTAGCTGAAGATCCAAAAATTCTCACTCAAGCACAGTACCACTACTTCTAGACTTAAGGTGATTTGTAACCAAGAGGGGACAGGGAGAAGAGATTAGAATCTGAATTTCCCACTCCTGGATTCTACCTGAAGAAGCTGGCTGCTGCTTGCAGTCTATAATGGGCCTCTTTCACAAAATGGTTCAATTCAGTCTTTTTGATAGGTGGGTACTATTCCTCATATACCATAATTACTGTATTCATGGGCTTTTATGTTGTTTCCAAATTCTGGCCACAGGGATGCAATAAACACCCCATTTCTAGGGAATATCTTTCTTGAAAAAGAATTACTGGATCAGAGAGTATATTTTTATTGTTTAACTTTTTAAAAAAAAATACATATCTATTACAATATACATTAAAATATAACATGCATAAGTGTCCACCTTGATGAAATTTTATAAACTGGATACCCCTGTGTAGCCAAAACCTGGATCAAGAAACAGAACATTACCAGGACCTTAAAAATCCCCTCATGTTGAAAGGTCTGTGCATTTAAAACTGTCATAGACTTGCTAGATTGCTTTCCAAGTCTTCCCAGTTCTCTGAGAATGTGCTTTCCCTGTCAGCGCTGGGCTGCAGCGGATGGTGACGAGGCAAGCAGGACCATTCACAGTGGCCCTGGAATCGACTTCGTTATCTCTTTCAAACCTTCCTTGTATTTATGAAGCTGCGTCACACTCCTTTGTATGCATTTCTCCTTGCCAGTGGAACATAGTGAACTCTGAAGAAATATTTGCTGATTGGTTGTTAAAACAATAAAAATATGTCCCTTCCTCTTCTCCAAATACTTCTAAAACTTCACCTTTTGGATCCTGAAGTGGATGTTTTGTTTTGGCATGTAGAGCCAAAAGCATCTGGACCCAGAAGACTTGCGCTCCAGCTTCAACTGTGTGATATTAGGAAATCAGCCTGACCTCACTGGGTCCCAAATTGCTTAATAGAAAACAAAGAGAAAAACATTAGCAATTATTTCTACCTAGCAATTATAAAAGTGAATTCAGTGAATGCCTGCAAAAGCTATTTGTTTTTTTTTTTAAAGATTTATTTTTTTATTTATACATACAAGCTGGGGTACAGGCCATAGGCGTGGGGCGGCGAGAGGGTTCACCAGAGACGGAGTGGGTAGAAGAACAGGCAGATCAGAAATACACTGCTGAGGGGAGCAGCGGGCAAGGCAGGAGAGGTCTGCCGCACCATGTGGGATTCTCCCCGGCCGGGCGTCGAACTCGCATCACCGCTGCAGACAGCTCCACAGCGCAGCGCCTAACTGCTTCGCCACCGGGGAGGCCCAGCAAAAGCTATTTGTAAACTGACAACTGTTACTTATCTTTAGTTAATATAATAGCGATTGATCTCTTAATATGTACTTAGCTATCGATGACTAAAATACAAGTTTTATTTCTGATTCTACATTTATATTTTTTCCTATGAACATTATTGCCTTCCTCATTGATTTGAAAAGAAACGTAAAAATATATTTTTCTTTGATTTTTTCCCCTCTCTTTTGAAATAGCAACTACTAAGAGAAATTGCCCACTTTTTATGGGCAATTATGGAGAGTTAAATCTTGGTGGCCTTCTGATTGGCGTAGATAAAAGATATTGAGTACTGACCTCTCATTCCTGCAGCTCCATCTTCCTACCACCTCTTTTGAAAGGTGTCCTGCTCGCAGGTTCTCTCAGCTCTTTGACCTCAGACTGCAGAAGTTGCCTGTTCATTGTTTCCAAGGGTCATTTCCCCAATTTTCAGTAACTCTCATACTGCATCACAATTTGTGATATGTCCAGTATCTTCTGAACTAGATACAGAATATTTACATTTTTTTAAATTTGCATGGACATAATTGACATATCACAATGTATAAGTTTAAAGTGCACATGTGTTGATTTGATACAATAGGACTACCCCTCTATCCTGTCACATAATTATCTTTTTGTGTTGACATATTTTTAGTTAAATCAGTTTACTTTTTGAATGTAAATATATCTGTGCTGTTATTACACCCATCGTCTTTACTTGTATTAACATAAAATACATTTATTTTGAAAACCTTATGTCACTGCTGTATAGTCACAGCTCACTCTAACATACGTAGTTCAATCAAGATAAAATAATGTCAAAAAAAAGATAACATAATGTCATTAAAGTCCAGTTAGTCCATTGTCGCACTCATGACTATTTTTTGTTTTAAAAAGAAAAAGAGGAGCAAGAATTAGAGAAGTCTTAAAGGCAACTCTTACCTAATTGAGACCCTTTTCCAAGTCATCAGAAAAGGGTTAAAAGGGAATTTTTAAAAAGATTGCTGAGGCAGCCTACAAAGTGGGAGGTGGGACAGGGGACTGTAGTGCCCTCTGCGGAGCCTGCCTGCTGGGCATGGGAATAGGTCATGGCAAATCAAAGGAAAAAAAATGTTAAAGGATACACAGCAGCTTAAAATCTTCTGTAAAGCGCAAGCATGCACATGCACAAACACACACACACACACACACACACACACACACACACACACACACCTGCCGCCCAAAGGCTTAGAGGAAGGAACAAAATGGAAGCCTATTCCTCTCTGGACTGCCATGTCACTCTGTGAATCACTCAGAAAACAGGCAAGAAAATACCCAATTAAAGCCCCTTGCTCCTCGGGTGGAGGACCCTGATGCAGATGTGCAGTAACTCTTTCCCTATTTAGAAATAAAACGCCAGCAGGAAAATCAGCAGGCATAATTGATTGTAATAGGTGCCCAGCTTCCTAGGGTTTCCTGTGACTTATCACCCATTACCTTCAAAATCCTCAAGGGCAGGAGTTCAGCTTTCTCCAGGAAGCAACCAATGAAATGTCCTCTGGCAATGAATGTAGATGGACACTGAGTTGTGTTGACCCAGGTCTTCAGAGCTAGGTGGGAAGTGGCACCTGAGTGGGAGGACTCCCCTATAGGTTTCCTTTACTGCCAGAATCATGCTGGGAGCATGACCCCCACCCTCTAAGAGCGCGCTGGCTGCAGGTTTGCAGCATTAGAATATGATATTTGGTGGCTGGCATTTAAGGACTCTTTTGTGTCAGTCTAAATTAAAGTGGAAATCTTCAGGGCTTTTTCCCCCTTTGGTAAGAAAGTGACCAACTTGAGGGGTAGGCAAACCAAGGATGGAGGGCCGGATCTGGCGCAGATGCCTGTTTTTGTATGAACTTCAAGTCAAGAATGGTTTTTCTGTTTTCAAATGGTTGAAACAAAACAATTTTTTTATGATATATGAAATTGAAATTTCAGCGTCTGGTCAGTTTTATTGGAATATTGTCACACCGATTCATTTATATATTGTCTTTGGCAGAACTGAAGTTGTGATGAGGCAGGTAGAGCCATTATTAAACCTAAAATATTTACTATCTGGCTCTTAGTCGAAAAGTTTGCTGACACCTGACGTAGACCCTTAGCTTTTACTTTGGCTGCACATCACTTGGGAAACCTAAAAAACACTGATGGTCCTGATGCCTGGTCTGATTCTGATTAATTAGCCTAAAAGCGGGGACTTTTAAAAGTTCTTCAAGTGACTGGAATGTGTAGCCAAGGTCAACAGCAGTTGATCTAGGCTAATGTTTGCCAAACTTTAACTTGATAAGTCACATGTAGTTAAAACAAGGGCTTGTTAAAGTGCAGATTCTGATTTAGTCATTCTGGGGAGGGGCCTGTGATTCTCTATTATTAATGAGCTCCCAGGTGGTGCCACGGTTGCTGTTCCGTGGACCTACTTTGAGTAACAGTTACTACTGGACCTATTTGAGCCCATCCCAGAAAGGGAAAAAACCTTTCCAAGTGTCTTTTATCCTCTCTTAGAGGTGGGTTAAATGGTGCCACAGAACAAATGTGCCTGATGTCGATTTCTTAAGCAACCTCGGTGGACTGGAAATCCACCCTGTGCTGAAAGGGATTTTGCTCCTTTCCCAGGAACAAAGTGGTTTTGAATACCTGCCTTCACATCATTCCATTAAGACTTCCCACTTTTATCGAAGCAACGAAAGAATAATTGTTTTCTCCTTTCAGTCTTCCATTCCTTGGAGAAAGTTTTTGAGGAGTATGTATAAAGAAATCCTCTGTTGGATAACGGCCTTGAAATTGTGTGTGGATTAACAACTAGTGACTGGGGTAACCTCTTCCCTGATTGGCCATGCGTGCACCTCAGGAATTAGCTAGGAGGAATACAATGTCCTTCAGGCATGGAATGCTCTGAAATCTAAGTCAGCCGGACTCCTTTGCAACCTTTTTTATAGGAAATTTTAAAAGCGAAACACTAGCAGATCCCATGAAAACATTGTATCCCTAACTTTTCCACCCCTTTCTGTGAATTGGTCTAAGAATGTCGAATTTGAGAGTCTCTTTCCTCTATTTGAAGTTGGTGGGTATATCCTGTTAAACACCTTTGCCTGCCATTTATATATATAATGTAGGTAATATCCTAATATATAACAATGTAATGTAATATAAATATGTTAATAATATAATATAATATAATATAATATAATATATAATGATAATAATATAATATAAATATGAATATGCTAAATGATAGTGATGAGCTTTATGGGGAAAAAAAGTTTTACCTCCCAGTTCCTTGTCTCTAGACTGAAAAGACTTCTTGGGAAAATTATCTTATTGAAGCCCCAGTTTGCACTGGAGAAGCCCCTTTTCTTCAATCTGCCTTTGAGATGCCCATGACTTGGCAGTCATGGCAACTGATCACTCATCTCCACACTTCATTTGCAGCTGACAGCCCATACAGAACGAAGACCCTCGGGTACTATAAAACTATTGGAGTTCCTGGGGTACGAGGTGGAGGGTCGCTTGTAAGGGTTAAGGAAACAGCTGAAAACACCCCTGGATTAGCCCACATCCATTCAGATATCGCTTTATGCACACTCTGTAACCACTGCCTTTGCCACCCCTGAGCCACTTTCTTTCTTTTTTAAAATATGTATTTTTATTGTTATTTATATCTTTTACATTTTGTATTTCCCTTGGGTAGCCCACCACCAGTTCACCCGTGATCCATCTCCATGGTCCCTTGTGTTCTTTTCTATTCCATTTTGTGCCCTCCCCACCTCACCCCCGCTGATTGTCTCTCTCCTATTTGGTTTCCTTATAGTCCTGTTATAAGTGAAACCGTTCGATATTTTTCTCTTTCTTTCTGGCTTATTTCACTGAGTATGATCCCCTCTAATTCCATCCATGTCGCTGCAAATTGCATGTGTTTATCTTCTTTGGATGCTGAATAGTATTCCATTGTGTATATGTACCACATCTTCTTGATCCAATCAACTATTTTTGGACATCTGGGTTGCTTCCATACCTTTGCTATTGTGAACAGTGCCGCAATGAACATATGGTGCATGTATCCTTTCGGATTAGTGTTTTTGTGTCTTTTGGGTAAATTCCCAAAAGTGGGATTGCTGGGTTGTATGGAAGCTCCATGTTTAGCAGTTTGAGGAATCGCCATACAGCTTTCCATAGTGGTTGGACAGTTCACATTCCCACCAGCAGTGTAGAAGAGTTCCTTTTTCTCCACATCCTTTCCAGCATTTGGTGTTGCCTGTATTTTTAATGTATGCCATCCTCACAGGTGTGAGGTGGTATCTCATAGTGAAGCCACTTTCTTTAAACAGATGAAGGAAAATGAGAGGGAGGAGAAGCAGAAGTTAAATTTTTTAATATAGTTTTATTGAGTTCTAAAAGTCTCAATGAAATATACCTCCCCAGTGGTAGTAAATGCATGGAGTGGTGCAACCATCACCACTGTCTAGTTTTAGAACATTTTATTACCTCAAAAGAAACCTGTGTCCATCAGCATTTGCTCCTTGTTTCCTCTTTCCTGTCCCCAGAAACCGCTAATCTACTTTCTGTCTCAGTGGACTTGACGAAGAAGTTTTTTGTAGCCTGGGTGCTGGTTTCAAAATGTGGAATTCTCAGTTGACTTCTTGACTCCTTGCCGTCTCTGGACCTCAGTTTCTGCATCCGCCGAATGGGTGTTTGTCAGTCTTGGCTGTACTTTTGAGTCAGGTGGGGATGTTTGAAAAATACTGATGATCTGGTCCACCCCAGATATTCTTTTTTTTTAAGATTTATTTTTATTTATTTATGCATACAAGAACGAGGTGTAGGCCGGAGGTGTGGTGGGTGAGAGGATAGACCAGAGACAAGTGGGAAGCAGAACAGGCAGATCTGAAATATACCGTTGAGGGGAGCAGCGGCGAGACAGGAGAGGTCTGCTGTGCCATATGTGGGTTAGCTCCCTGGCCGGGGATCAAACTCATGCTACAGTGGCTGGCGATAGCTTGATAGTACAGAGACTAACTCCTGCACCAGCAGGGAGGCCACCCATTCCAGACATTCTAATTCACTAGTTCACTAGATCTGAGGTGGTGCTTAGGTCCTGGAAAATTTCTAAAGCTTTGTATGTCAGAATTACTCCAAGGCCTTGCTATCAAAATGTAGTTCTGGGACTAGCTGGGAGCTTGTGAGAAATGCAGACTGTCAGTCCACCCATTACCTCTGAGTTAGCACGAGGCATCATCAAGACCCCAGGTGACTGACATGCTGGTGAAGGCTTGGAAAGCCCGACTCAGTGAACCCTCCAGCTCTCAGTCTGAGACCCTGAACCCCTGCTCCTGCCTCCATGGACTACCAGGTGATTTTACTAATCCTTTCCCACGAGCCAGAGTTTATCCTACACTGGAAAATTGGCTCTCAGTTTGCTTGCTGAACAGGATATTGGAATATGCCATTGGCAAAACCTTACCAGACGTTTGTTCAGTGATAGTTAATTACACCGTAATTTGGAAGAACATCAAGTCATTTTAAAGGTGTTTTATCTACTGTCCAGAAGCAAATAAATAAGGGTATTTCAGTCTCAACCTGTAGCCAGCTTCGAAGTGTTCTGTACTTTGCAAACATCACATATCAGGCAGCCACCCAGGTTCCATTCAAGCAGAATAAGCCATTTCTCAACTCCTGCTGCACTTAGGATCAACTGGGGAACTTTAAAAATTGATATCCAGCCCCTAGCCCCAGCTAGTAGTTTGTAAAGCTCCCCAGGGTGATTCTCATAACCAGTCAAAGTTGAGAATTGCTGGTATGGAAGTTGTACTATTGGTATCCTATTTTGGAAATACAGAATACTCTTGGTTTTATCCCTTGCTCGGATCTAAGGCTGTGTTTCCAATGCACTGCCATTGATCCAGGGGTGTGTGCACCAAATGTCCAAATGTCTTAAACCCCTCCAGCAGCATTTGAAAGAAGGACACTTCCAGAAAAGAAGACCTAGACAGACAGCTGGAGAAGGCAAGCACCTTGGTTAGCCCTTTGCCTGGTTACCACTGTTACGTGCTCTGGGCAACGGCAGCCTTGCCTCTTTCTCCAGGGCTTCAGGGTGCGGGGCAAATCTGCACTGCCAGTCCTGCCTGGCCATCTCAGGAAGTAGGTCATTGGTTATATGGGTTTCACTCTTTCTCTTGGTCCTCACATCCATGATAACTGCACTAAAAAGTTAATCATTCAACAGCTATACACTGAAAATAGTATATACTGAAAACAGCTACATTCTGAAAATAGTGGCCAGCACCAAAGGGAAGGGCTGAAAGAAGAGACCTCCTGGACCTGACCAATGGGATAAGGCACCCTTAAACGGGACAGTGGGCAAACAGGGCTCAGCAGCTTGTAGTCGAGGGGCCGGATGGTAGCAAAATCTCAGGACTGCAGAAATTCAGAGGAAGAGAAATCAGTGCTCACTGGAGAAGCTGCGAGCAAAGATGTCTCCTGGGACAGGGGCAGGGAGAGGGGTTGGTGTGAGGAGGGTGTTCTTATGGCTGTAGATTACATATCTGTAGAATGCTGTTGGTTACATTTACTGTGAGCCAGGCACTGTGCTACATGATTTCTATGTATTGTCTTATTTATTCCTCTCAACATCATATAAGGCAAGAACTGTCACTAACCCCTATCATCCTATAGATGATAAAACTGAAACTGAACACAGAGACATTAAATAACCTGCCCAAGGTCACCTTGAACCTAGTCTTTTTGACTCCCAAGTCCATTGTCAATATATATTGTCCAGTATATACGCTATATTGACTATCCACGTCATGTTTATTAGCACGTGTAAACAGGTGGGTTCCTAAAGGGTTACCGTATTATCTCATTTAATTCTCAAGGCAACCCTTTCTAGAGGGCAATTCAAGTTCTGGATAAGAAAAGTTGGGCCCAGAGTAGTTAAATAACTTGCCCAAGGTCTAGGGTTGCCAAAAAATCCAGGACACAGTTAAAATGGATACATTACAAATAATAGGTTAATATAAATATTGCATGGGCATACTTAAACTAAAAGTTATTCATTGTTTATCTGACATTAAAGTTTAAATAGGTGTCCTGTTTGCATTGGTTTGTTTTTGCTAAATCTGGCATCCCATTGAGGTCACCCTGCTGGCAGGTGACAAAACAAGGTTGGAATCAGGTGTCCAACTTTAGGGTCCTCGCTCTCCAGCACAGCATTTCAGTTTGGCTGGAGACATGGGTCAGCATTAATCTCAGCAGGATTGGAAGGAAGTGAGAGGACCTGCCTTTGCTCAGAGGTTAGGTTGAGGGTGAGTGAGAAGCAGCAGCAGACTTTTCCCCTGTTTCACCCCCTTAATCCCCCTGTACCACACTCCCATCCCCAGCGACTCTGCAGCTGTAGCTGCTGCTGCTATCCCCACCTGCTGGTAGTATCAGAGTTAAAGCAGCCGGGCAACATGATCATAGCCTTTGTGGTAACAGAAGCTTGGTTCTGATGCCCAATTCTGGGGGGGAAGCAAAACAGGAAAAATTGAGAGAGACAGAGTGAGTTTGGATGGGATTCTGCAGACACTGTCACACTTGCACCTTCCAATCTCAGGACCTCCCAAAGGGGTTTCATGGGTGTACCTAGAAGGCAAATACAGAAACCTGAGACAAAAGCAAGCACAGAACACAGACCTGCACAGTGACTGCAGTTACATCGCCATCTGATGGGGCCTCTATTGACCAGAGATCTAGAACTCTCATGTGAGAACTTACAAATTAGTCAACTGACTTAGGCCCAGAAACATCAGCTCCGTGACTCCGTGTGTGTGTGTGTGTGTGTGTGTGTGTGTGTGTGTGTGTGTGTGTTACAGGGGTGTACTGTAAGTGAGCCTCCAGGGTAGAAGTTGAGTTCAACTTCAACACTTAATGCCAAGGAAATCTTGCTCAGCATCATGAGTGCAGGGGTGTTGCAGCTGCAGAAACAAACTTTCCTCTAGGTAAAGGTAGTAACCATTTGTATAACTGAACATCGAGTAAGTGTAGAACAAATCTGAGAGCTTAATGGGACCAGTGTGATACTAACAAAAAAGCAGTAAGAATTAGCAATAAGAAGATAGGCCGAAGCAGGTAAACTATTCCCTGTTGTGGAAGAAAGGGAGTCATAAAAGAATTCACCATATGTAATATCACATTTATATTTGAAAATGCAGTACACTTTATTGTTTGGACACATTTTTTATGATTATTTGTATTATTTCCTGAGACCTGAGTTAAAGAACCCCTTGAGGTAGGACATACATGAGTAGTACTGAAACCACTCAGTGCAGCCCAATAATGCCAACCATTGACAGTTGAGATCTCTTTTCTAGAGTGTTTTGGAAATGTATTAACCAGTTGCCCTATTCCCAGTCTCCCTGTCCTCTAGTTAGTCTTCCCTACCATCACTAGTTATTCCTATAAAACAAGAGTGGTTTAAGTCACAGTCAATTGCATAAAAGGGAAAATTGCAAAAGTTCAATGCCTTTTGCAATCTCTTTCCAAACTGTTTTCCTAGTTCTTCTTTCATGATCTGCTTCTCCTAGCACAAGGTACAAGACCTTCTCTCGGTAGATCATCTGGTTCAGGCTGTGCATACTTTCCCCATTTCCATCTTTCCCAGTCCCTGTGTCACACTCTGCATGCAGAGCAGTTGCCAACTGATCACAGACACTTTCAGCCCCCCCTGCCTCTGCTTGTGCGGTTCCTTTCCTCTGGTCTTGTGCAGGAGCTGGCTCTGCATCTCAAGTCCATCTAAGTCCCAACTCTGTTGAGTGGTATCACCTTGGTACCTTGACATCTGTTGCAGTAGGCATAGTTACACCATGGAAATCGGCAATTGCTGCACATGGGACTTCTTTTCCCCTGCTGAAGTGCGGTTGTTGAATATATATTGGCACGCCACTGTCATCTTGGCCTTCAAGTGTTGAAAAGAAAAATTTTCTTTAAAGTGCAGAAAGAAAAATAAGTGGTCCATTAGAGACCTGTGGCAGTGCCCTTGAGCAGGCACTTGAACAGTCTGCCCAGGAGCGCGGGTCAGGAGGGGGAGGCATAAGGTCCTGATGAGACCCTTGGGGAACTCATGACACACATTGACCTCCTACTGATTTACCTCCAGGACCACACACTTCCTGCTCAGCAGTCTAAACAAAGTACTTCGTTTGAAGCATCCCCTACCCAGACAGTAACTGTGGAAAAGAATCATGGCAATTTGGGAGTGCCAAGAGGAATACTAATGAACAGGAAGTGTCATAGAGTTCAAAAGTTTCTGAGCAATAGAGGAAACTTTTCCCGGTAATTAAAGTACCTAGAATTTGTTCTCAACTTGGACATTTTCACTTCCTTCAAAGAGGAAGTGGTTGTGAAACCCCTCTCAACACTACGGAAGTTCAGGTGGACACTGAGTGAGAGTCGTTTTCTGGCAAAGGGATACGACAGGACATGTGGCTTCCACATAAACTGAAGAATACATATTGAAAAGGAGAACTTTTTTTTCTTTTTCCTTTACTTTTTTGAGATATAGCGGCCATATAAATTACATTAATTTCAGGTGTGCAACATAATGATTTGATATTTACTCACCAAGTCTAGTTAATATCCATCACCACATACCATTACAAAAATTATTTTTTCTTGCAATGAGAACATTTAAGATCTACTTTCTTAGCAACATCCAGATACAGAATACAGTATTATCATTATTACTATTATTATTGTTTACAACCCAGAGGTCTTTTTTTTCGTGCCTATTATGCCATGAAGCAAGAGCTAGCCATGGCCTGCCGCTCAGGGACTGGGCATTGTTGGCCTGTATCTTTATCAGGGCCTTCTTGTACTTTTGACAAAGCACATGTTCCTCAGGAGCTTGGATTAAGGGATTTTTATTTTTGTGCTTGGCATCCCTTGATGCCCTTTATGTGATATTTTTTCAGGACTGGTCTTGTGGTATGGTTCTGGGAGTTGCCTTATCTGCAACTCTGTGGCTCCCCCAAGCTCCTAGAGCTGGAAGAGCAGACTGTTACTATTGTTTTTTTTTTGGAGTAGTTTTAGGTTTACAGAAAAATTGAGGAAAAGGTACAGAGACTTCCCATATACCTCCTGCCTCATATGCATAATCTACACCATTTTCAACCTCCCTCAGCAGTGTGGTGCCTCTGTTAGAATTGATGACCCTCCATCGACATCATGATCACACAGAATCTGTAGTTTATCTTAGTGTTCGCTCTTGGATATTCTGTGGATTTCGACAGTTGTATGCTGGAGTACTATACAGAGCATTTTCATTGCTTTAACCTTCCTTTGTGCTCCACCTATTCATCCTGTCCTTCCCCCACCAACCTTGGCAACAGCTGATAAGGTTTTAATAAGGTCTCCATAATTTTGTCTTCGTATAGTTGGAATCATACAATATGTAGTCCTTTTAGATTTCCTTCCTTCTCTTAGTAATATGCATTTAAGTTTCCTCTAGTTCTCACGGTTTATAGTTCATTACTTTTTAGTGATGAATAGTATTCCATTGTATGGATATACCACAGTTTATGTATTCTACTGAAGGACATCTTGGTTGCTTCCAAGTTTTGGCAATTATGAACAAAGCTGCTATAAACATCAGAGTATAGATTCTGTGCCAACAAACATTTTCAACTCTTGAGTAAATACCAAGGAGCACGATTGCTGGATCCTATGTTAAGATTATGTTTAGTTTGTAAGAACCCACCAAAATATCTTCCAAAATGGCTGTGCTAGGTTCATCTTACCATATACATTTATAAAACTGTATGTTAACGAGTCCCTTTAGATAGCTATCTTCTGAACTACACCTAAAAACTAGCTAGAACAAGTGACCATAGTGAAGGGCCAGGCAAGCTGCCAATTTACAGAAGAAGGTCTTAGTAAAGCTCATTTTTGGTGGGAATTGTGGCATTTTGGATTATCTTGGGGGAAAAAAAGCCAAATGTTGGGCCTAGAACCAATGTTTGGTTATTGGATTTGATTCATTTGGTGTCTCTTAAATCACAGGAAAAAACACCCCCCTGTCTCCAGTGTGACATTTCCATGTTCATTTTCTCAGTTCAGGGCCTTTTGTTCTGTCCCAGTACAACGGAGTGAGAGGAGCTGTTCCCAGATTAGCCCCTGGTGTAATCCAGCGCTGGGCCACATGTGTGACTCGGAGCCAAACACAACACAGGCTTGCCAGGTGTTCCAGCAGAACACACACCCCATCTGTTCATCTGGCTCTTCACTGACGCATGTGGGAAGGGGGACAGATGTGAGGGCCAGGCTTCCAGTCCCGGTGACAATAGTAATGACTTCAGGGAATATTTGTTTAGTGTATTTGCTCCGATGTTTGGAAGTGAGCTTTAGAAAATCAATAAAGTAACACAAATTGTGGGACAACTTAGAGACAGTCAATTCCTTCTCCCTGGTGCTGAACACTAATTATCCTATAATTCTCTGCATTGAAGGAAAAAAAGCAAAGCCCTTTTTTTAGTGTTTCTACTGAGGATTGAGCTAAACTTCAATCAGAGTCTCTTTTTCCACACACACACACACACGCACACACACACACACACACAACCATACATGTTCACACACATATATCTATATACATACATAAACGTATAAATCTATGTGTCTGTCTTTCTGTCTATAGAAATATATATTTCAACATCTTATTGGGTAGGTAGGGAAAATTTAAGACATAGTCTTTGTCCTTTTCTGAGAAAGATTTTTGTCCCGAGGTACTTGGGAAGTTCTAATTAACGCCTTCTGCTAGGGTTACTTAGGATTACTTAGGGTCTCCGTGAGGGGTCAGAATACCTGGATATCCCCCCCACCCCGCCAACCCCCAGTGCTACCCAGTGTAACCTTGTGGAGGTCATTGATTTCTCTGGATTCAGTTTCTGTAGCTGTACAGTGAAGAGTAGGATGGTGGTACTAGAGGAGCATCCCTAGGACACAGTCACCCCCACCATCCTGGGGCTCTGGTTTCATTCCTGACCACTGTCCTCCCTCCCCCACAGCAGCACGGGAGTGAAGACTGTGTGCCCTGGAGGTCTTCTGGCTATCAAGCACCGATGTGAGGAAGGAGTGTAAAGCCCACCCAGTAGCCATGCCCCCTTCTGTTGGTAATGGTGCTTTGGGTTCCTGGAGGGGTGCCAGCCCCACCCCACACTCGTCATGTGCTTTGGGTGGGCTCTGACACAGACCCCAGGACAGAGCTGGATAGCATCACACAGATCTTTCAGGTCTTCTGCTGTCTCCCTGACCCCGATGACTGCGGAGCTGGAGGCACTGCAGAGGTCTTACCAGCGCGTGCCTGCTGCAGAGATGAGCCAGCATCGAAACACACAAGTCCAGAGAGGAAAAACAGAGGTCCTGGTGACATAGTTGGAATGCCTGAAGCCTTACATTTTTCAGCCTTTGAACCAATAGGCTGTTTTCTTCTTTTTTTTTTAAAGATTTATTTATTTATGCATACAAGAACTGGGGTGTAGACCAGAGGTGTGGGGTTTGAGAGGATTCACCAGAGACAGAGTGGGGAACAGAACAGGCAGATTGAAGTACACTGCTGGGGGGAGCAGCAGGCGAGGCAGGAGAGCTCTGCTGCGCCATGTGGGAAGCTCCCTGGGGGGGATCGAACTCGTGCTGCAGTGGCTGCAGATAGCGTCATAGGCTGAGACTAAACCTGTTGTACCACCAGGGAGGCCTTAGGCTTTCTTCTTGTTGGGTTTTCTGTTCTGTGCAGAATGAGTCCTAACTTTTCCAAGTTTTGTTTTCATTACACCTATTTTTTTAGAAAGGACTTAAGTTTCAAATGTTAGCATTACGTGTATACTGACATAATGAGGCGTTTAACCCTTCATTCACTGATTGTATCTGAACCACTTCAGGTGTTTTGAATTTTTTATACAAAGTACACATAAGGCCATGGTCAAAAATAGTAAAAAAGTAACTCAAAAATCTTCCCAACAGCACACTAAAACCTAATGAAATGTATCAGTTGGCGTCAGTGTCGCTTGATAGAAGCACTATTAAGCCCCCAGCAGCCCAGGATACACTGAAGGAAGAGCCTAGTGTAACTAGGAAATGACCGAAAAGCACAGAGAAAGGGACAGTGACAAGTGTTTTGTGACCCTCAATTGCTTGAGAAACATTTTGAAGTATTCCTTAAATAGGCAGCTCTCATTTTCATCTCATTTTGCAGTCAGTGACATGACACAAAGGTTAACTAGAGAGAAGAGCCTGGAAGGAAACCAGCTTTCCTCACTGTCTCTCCATTACTGCTTGCTTTTCTGTTTACTAATTTTTTTTTTTGGTAGCGCACTGTTTAAATACCTTTCTTGTTTCCATTTTTGTTTGTTTGTTTGTTTTAGTTATTTTCTTGGTGGATATCCTGGAAATCCCACTTCTACTCTTAAACACGTAAGAAATGATTCTGAATTAATACCCCTTTAGTTTCAGTAGTACACAAGACTCTGCTTCTGTACAACACCATCTTCCCTTTATGATGTTGTCACAAATGACATCTTTATACATTATGTTTCCATTAACATAGATCTATAATCACTGTTGATGCATATGTATTCGAAATCATATGGGGGGGGAATTACAAACTAAAAGTGTAATAATAAAAAAAAAGTGTAATAATACTGACTTTGTATTTACTTATTTAGTTCCATTTACCAGTGTTCTTTATTTCTTCATATGGCTTTAAGTTACTATCGGGCATTCATTTCTACTGGTTCCCCTTCAGCATCTCTTGTAGAACAGGCACACAAGTTGCATGTGTCAGGCTCAGGATGTGTGAACCCAACCTGAGGTTGTCTGGGGAGGCACTTTTCCCTAGAGACCTCACTCTGAGTCAGACTCCACCAAAACATCCCATTTTGAGCTGGCCTGAGAGAACTGACCTTTTCTCTGCCTCATAGAGGCTTTGAACTGGGAGTCAAGGCATTGACATTTTAGTTCTGGTTGTGTCTAACTGGCCACGTGATGGTGCACAAAAGCACTTATCTCATTTTTTCCCCTTGTCTGGCCAATTAGGAGCTTTAAAGAAGGATAATGCAAACTTTTTCTGTAATGGAATAGATAGCAAGTATTTTTGGCTTTGCTACCCATGAAGTCTCTGACACAACCACTCAACTGTGCCATAGTAGTGCAGAGCTGTCATGAGTGGGCATGGTTGTGTTCCAATAAAATGTCACTTATGAAAACAGAAGGCAGACCCCTCCTGTGGGTCATAATTTTCCAACCTTTATTCTAGATGGTCTTGGAGAGTCCTTCTGACTTTAAAATATATAAGGTCTGCTGATCTGCAATGCTGCTATTAATGTCCTCTTCCTCCTTCCCATCACCCTAGAGCATTGTCTCTACCAGCAATATACCAGAAAGAACCACTAACCAGTTTCTGAGCATCTGTTGGCTCTGATGCTTGCTATGGACCAAACATTATTTGGCACATTATTCACTGCCCCAACAGGACAATTAGGTGGGTACTATTATAACCCCCATTTTGCCTTAGGAGCAACTCAGGTGAGAGAATCCCCTAGCAGATCCAAGGACACAGAGTTGGTGAGAGCAGAAAGCCAGACAGTAGGATTGCAAAATCTTTGCTCTGTTTTCTCCATCTCATGTCTCAAAAATCTTATTTTCTTGGCAGGGGGGAAAGATCATGCAACATGTTAAATTACTAATATAGTAATATAAATATTAAATATGCTTGCTAAAGTATATTTCATGGTATACTAACAGTTATTGAAATATACTAAAGATAGTCACAAAAACTTCAGACTATGGTTTAATTATAAGTAATCAGTTATATTACTTAGTTGCTGACTTAAGATGATTAGTGATTAGTTGCTGACTTAAGATGTTATCTTTCCAGATGCAAAAACCAGCAAAAGTACATGTTGATACCCTGGGAGAAAAAAACACTCCATCTGTCTGGTAAGACACATGAAAGAATTTGTGAACAAAAATATACAGTTCTGAATTAATTATAGTCAGTGTTTGAATTATCCTTTACTTATTGCGTTTGCCAGACAGACGGACACATTCCTTCAAGATCACGCTGCCTGGTGCCCACAGCCCTCTGAAGGGCCTCCCTAGAGCAGTACACTCGGGGCCTGGCTCACTTTGCTATGATTGCTGTAGCAAATTACCACAAACATAACGCTTTCAAACAGCACAACTTTATTATCTTACAGTTGTGGAGGTTAGAAACCTGTGATTGATCTTGCTGTGCTAAAGCCAAGGTGTTGGCCAGGCTGGTTCCTTCTGGAGTCTCAGGGGAGAATCTGTCCCCTTGCCTTTTCAGCTGGAAGCTGTCTGTAGGCCTCAGTTCACGGTCCCTTCCCTAGATCACTCAGACCTCTTGCTTCAGTCATCACAGTCTCTACTATCAACTCTGATGCTTCTGCCCCGACCATCTCCCCCTCTCAAAATTCTTAACTTAATCACACCTGTGAAATCACTTCTGCCATGAAAGGAAACATTCACAAGTTCTCGGGATTTGGAAATGGGCCTATATGGGAAGCCAGTATTCAGTGTCCCACAGGTACTATACCCAGCTTCTCCCAAAGGTGAATTGTATCCTGACCAATAATCGGTAGTGTTTGTTTCTAGACCTGCTTTTGCACTTGTTTTTGCCACTGCCTGTTTAAGTTAAAAATTATGAAATCCGAGAGTTGCAGTGTCTATGGAAACTGAGGTAAGTCATTTTTTTAAAAAATGAAGTTAAATTAGGTGTGGCCAGGAAGTCTGAAAATTTGAGAAAAAGTCACACTCCAGCAGAATTAAACTCTGTAATAGGAATGTCTTGTATTAGAAAGATGAAGCAAAACACCTCCGAGGAAGACCTACTCAAACAAAAGGCTAGGCTCCACATCGCAAAACCGGCCAACACATGTACATTTAGATGATTTTATTAAAAGTTTAAAGTAGTTATGTTTAAATTATGACAGTCCCACTTTAACCAACCTTTTAGGCTAATTGACCAGCCTCTTCTTGAGTTTAAATAAAAAGGATCTCATTAAATTTGATGCAGGGTTTCAGAGACAATATTACTCGGTTATGCCTGCAAAAGTTGGGAAGAAGGTTTAATCAAGGGTCAGACCTGGAAAGTTATGTAGAGTCTGAATAGATGACTGGGGGTTGAGAAAAAGCAGGCTGGATGAAACAGACAACATACACCTGTAGGGGTAGAAATAAATAGGAATGATCATTTAACCCATGAGGTAGAACCCTGATACTCTTGAGTGTGGATCTCATTCCGGCAGTGTCAGAAACATCTGGAAGCTAGTTAGAAATTTAGACAGAACTGGCCCCAGACTCACTAAGTGAGCCTCTGAAGTTTAACCAAATCCCCAGGTAATTTATTTGCACATAAGCTGTGAGGACTGTTTTAGAGCAGGAGTCTTCCTAAATTGCACCCAACGTTAATATGGTGCATGTACAGCAGAATGACAACCGAGTTCATTAAGCACCAGGCAAACCACCAAGTGCTTGGCAAGCCCTCTCTTATTTCTCAGATGTCCCTGTCTTGTGAAATAGAGCTGATCTTTCTTCTCACCAATGAGACAGTCTTTCAGCTCTCTGTAATCCTTTTGGTTGAAATTGGTGTGAAAAATACAAAACCTAAAATAATCAGTTTTGAAATTCAATAGGCAAGATTGTTCGACTTAATATTTCTTTGCCCGCTTTATTTCCTAGGTTGTAAACTCTTTCTCTTAGGATGATCTCAGACACCTCGTTGAATTCAACCTATGAGAAAAGAGAGGCAACTCAAAAGTACTCTGCTTAGGATAGGGGTAAAAAATAAAATTAGCAAGAAACACATACTGTTAAGTGGAGTTTGGGGATAATTACTCAGATTGAGTCCAGTCTTGGAAGGTTCTGAATGGATTCTGGCTACTCCACAGCTGTTTATGCAAAAAGAAGGGCTAAGTTCTCCTTTTCCCAAGGAGACGGTGAGATGGGCTTGCCTTTTCTTGCCCCAACTGCCTTTTATTGTGCCTTTTTCCTCTCCCCAGCTAAGGGCTCAGCCTACACTGAACAGGATAGAAGGAATATCAGCAGTGTCCAGATGCTGGCTATTGTGAGACTGTGAGAAGGCGCATGCCCATTCTGGAGGCTGGTTTTCAGTGTACCTCCTGTTCTAACTAAACTCTTTTCAATAGAAAGGTCTCTGCCCATCTCTCCAAATAGTCTGGGGGTGGCACACAGAGGATCCCTAGAATCACACCACGTGCAGAGCAATAGACCAAGTCCAAGTGTTCACTGTTCACTGCCACTGGGCTTAGCCCCAGAACCAAACCTAATGGTGAATGGGAAAGGGAGGCACTGAGGGGATGGGGGTTGGGTGGTAAGGGGCATTCTTTTCCCTCAGACTCCCACAGGCACATGCTGTGTTCCAGAATCAGAAATCTGAGCGTAGGAGGAAGTGGTTTAGCGTGCAGAAAGGCAAATAAGGATCATGAGTCCACAAAGAGCTGGATCAAATATCAGACTGTGCTTACTGACCAACCATAATTTGAGGGCATCTTTGCCAGCTCCCAATACAGCCTTAAGAGTATCTATATCTCCCTGGTATAGACCTCCCTGGTAGAGCAAGGGGTTAAGTCTCAGCACTATGAAGCTATTGCCAGCCACTGCAGCATGAGTTCAATCCCCTCAGCAGGGTATCTCAGTAGATCCCCCTGTTCTGCTCCCCACTCTGTCTCTGGTGAATCCTCTCACCTCCCCCCCACCCACATACCTCTGGCCTACACCCCTGCTCTTGTATGCATAAATAAATAAATAGTTTAAAAAATTTTAAAAAGTATCTATAGCCAAGAAAAATTCCTACAATACAAAGAATCTTCCTAACTTTACTCTCTACCACTTGAATCCTTACAGGGAGTGTAGTGTGTTTCTAATCAGTCTATTTAAAAATACTTCAAAAGTTCAATATATATATTAACATTTAGTATTGTTTTTGCAATATTTTAAAATTTACCTAAATGATACCATAGTATATATGTTCTGAAAATTTCTTTTCAATGACTGTTATATTTGGAGACTTATAGTGAGACTATACATATATATGTCTATGTATATATACACACACGTATGTTTTATATTCGTTTTAGCTAACTGTATCCTATTCTAATTGATGAATATATCACATTTTATTTATCCCTTCTCCTACTGAGGAGTACTTAGGTTGTTCCAACTTTTCACTGTTTCAGTTTTTCACTATTAACAGGCTTGTATCAATAACCTTGTATTTTTCTCCTTGTGTACAAGTGGGAAATTTTCTCATATATATATATGTCATATAGATATAACCATATCTATGACCACACACACACACATAGTTCATTTTAACTTTATTTTCCTAAAGGCAGAATACAAATATCTGCTTAGTACATGTACTGATTGTTTGGAACAAGTAGCCCTGTGGATATTAAAGTGCTTTGTAAATGGTGGTATATCATACAAATATGCCATGTTATCATTCACAACTTAGTGTAATGATCCTTGCAATATGGGTTATTCAATCTGATATTTAGAAGACTATCAGTTTTTTTCCAACAATACCTCTTTACCACCAGAGAACAATTTTTTTAAACTTTACTTCTAAAATAAAATTGAAATATAAAGATTACATAATAGGTTGTTGGTCTTACCAAAATAGACCTCAGGCTCTGGACACATATTGTTGGAAGAGGCAGACATTTGTTGGAATTTGGGTTATAAACATTTATTAGAGATCGACACCTATAAAAGGATGGGAGGAGGGGCCTCTCTGGTGGCGCAACAGGTTAAGTCTCAGACTATGAAGCTATCACAGCCACTGCAGCACGAATTCGATCCCCAGCCAGGGAGCTGACCCACATGGCACAGCAGACCTCTCCTGTCTCACCCGCTGCTCCCCTCAGCGGTGTATTTCAGTCAGTCTGCCTGTTCTGCTTCTCACTCTGTCTCTGGTGAATCCTCTCATCACCCCCATGTCTCTGGCTTACACCCTAGCTCTTGTATGCATAAATAAATCCTTTTTAAAAAAAAGGTAGGAGGAAAACAGGACTGGGCAGAGGGATTTGAGTGTGAGGGAGCACTCAGGACCCTGAGCCCAGTGAGGAGCCCTGAGTGTGTACTGTCTAACAGTGTCCCCCATCAGTTGAAAAGGCTGGTGTTTTATTAGTGAGGCAATTGACTAGCTCAGCATTATTTTTTCTTATGCTTCTTGTTGGCAGTTGCCTCCTCTCTGGAAATTCTATCCAGGTCTCTCTGTCTCTTAGGTGTCATTTCGAGCCCTCATCTTGGTCTTTTCCACCATTTTCAGCCCTACCAGGGCTTGGAAGACCTGGCAGGCCGTGTTCTTGGAGCCTCTGCTGAAGTGACCGAGTGAGACCCACTTGTCTGACTCCCCCACAGATACTGGTCATGGAACTCACCCCAGCGCCACCCTGGAGGTACAGGTGCCACACTGTGGAAGCAGCTTGTGTGTAGGACCATCTCTCTTCTTAGGGAGCCAGATCGTTATATTTGGACATCCTGACAGTGGCTGCCCATGCGGGGCCTTTCTGTTTCCCGGCATTCTGAGGACGGCTGCCTGGGCTCACACACGCTCCTGCTGTGCCAGGTCCTTCACAGAAACCCCTGGCATGGCATGGCCTCTAGGCTGCCAGGGGAAAGGAAGAAGACCTGGCAAAAACTTCACATTGAAGTGTGAGCATGATATTGGAAAAAAGCACAAAAGATAAAATCTTGGAAGCTGATCCAGGCTTAAAAAGAAATATAATTTGCAAGCATGTGGAAAGGCGTATCACAAATTATGCAACAAGCAGAAGGAAGCACTGTCCAAACTACTCTTCCTAAGCTGACAATAGAACTGAAACATCCAGAAGGTTGAAGGGTTGGGGGAGCAGGAGGAAGTAAGAGGGAAGGGAACACATTGGACTATGGTGGTGGACTATGGGTGATTTGGTGGTAGGTGCACTATGGCCACAATACCCGATGAGGGTGTCCTAATATTACCTAAATTTTAAAAAAATTGATAATTAAAAATTGCTCTTTCTATTTACATAGGAACAAACCACCTTAATTTATTTTAACACTATTAATTTATATTATGCATTTAATAAAATATATGTCCTTTAAAAATATAAGAATAGGGGCTAAAGATCTATTTTTAAAAGACAAATTTAAGTAAATTTTCTTTTTACTTATTATTAATTTATCTAAAAGTTAGCAACATTAGCTTTAATGTTTCTAATGTTTCCAATTACAATGTATTATACTACACAGATAGTATTTTTATTGTTGCTTCTCACCATGCCCAGCATCCATGTTGCAGTTCAGAGTCTCTGGAAGTTTGGGGTGCAAGACGCTTATTGCATATCAGCACCTGTGAAAGGATGTGAGCAGAAGCAGGATCACATTGAGGAAGAAGTTAACTACAATGTTGGTCTCACAAAGTCTTTGGCCACCCAGCAGGAACATCTGGAGCAAGTATTGCTTGTCAGAGTTTCCCAGGTAGGCCAAGATGGCTGCACCTTTATGTCCCGATCTCCCTCGGTCACTAGATTCAAACTGTCCTGGAGGGGCAGGACTTCGGGGGAAACAGCTCCATCAGCCGTCTGCAGCTCACACTCTGGCAGCAAGCTTAGGATGACACATCCCTGTTTGGGATCCCATTCCTCAGAGCCAGCCCTGCTGTGAATACCAGCATTGACAAACATTCACTCCACTTGTGAAAAGATGGTAGCATACCACAGAACTAGAGTCCAAGTCTACCAGCATAAATCCTTTCTGAGACTGAAAATAATATTGAGTGATTTATTCACACATTTTTTTGGGGGGGGGGAATGTTCCACTCTTGCTATTTCTTTGTTACAACATGGATACTCACAAAAAGAATAGTCATTCATATTTCCCTCTTCTTAGTCTCTTAGAAAAAAAATGTATCTTAAATGATTTTTCCTTTCCAGATCACTGGGGAAGCAGAATCATCTGGTAAACCCTCTTACTAATATACCATTAAACTGTACAAAATTAAACACATCTCACATGACTGTCATGGGTTCTCTCTGACAGGCTGAATCACAAGTACAAAAGCAAACTCCCCTAGAGGAATAACAGAAACATGGAAAATGGGAGGAAGTCTCACTGGGAGAGGCCCAGCAGGAGGGGAGCTTGGAGATCAGATTGTTGACAGTGCTGAAATACTAAAATGATTTTAGTCAAGCAAGGGTTTACTTAGCATCTTCAGTATTGCTTCTAGGGCCACACATTGGTCCTGAGGGGAAGTGAGGGCCAGCAGGACTGAATAGCCCCTCAAGGTCATGATGCTGACGGAACCAGACAAAAGCCCAGGCTTCCAACTCTGAGAATGCTCTTCCGATTGCTTTCTCTTACACACTGAATGGTGTGTTTGGTATTCATGTGGGTGTAAACACAGCAAAACCAGAGCTGTTTGTTGCCTCTCTGCTACCACCCCATTTTCAAGATCGTCTTGGCAGATGCTGTGAGTGTGCGTTGGCTGTGGGTTTGGCTCCACTACCAGCCACATTTTCCTAGCCACAGCCCACCCGATTTGTGCTGAGAGACTCCCCTGGTGATCTACCCCCTCCACCTCCTCAAGAGCAACCGTTATCAATGGCTGGCAGATACGGGGACATAAATGTTTCCGTCCCTTTCCTCTGTGGGACAACTCTGAGAAAGGAGCTTCCTCAGCCCCAAGTCACCCCTGCTTAGTGTCACTCCCTTCCATGGTCCTCGTTTCCTTCCTGTCCCACTTCTTTACTCTCCTGATGATTTTTCCTGGGCACACACCCTAGCACATCATAGTCCTATGAATTTTCCTTGTCTCAGAATCTGCTTCCAAGGAATCCAAATGAAAGGTCATCAAATATGAAATGATTATTTTTTTTTTATTACAACCACCTTTTCTTGAGCCCCTTCTGTGCGGAAGTGGACATTTTAATCTTGGTGAAGATCCCGCCCTCTGCTGATGTCTTGTTTGGTTTTAGATGTGTTATTGAATCTCTTGTGTCTAAGTTCCTTCCTGTGTAAAACATGGAAAATAGTCTTTCTCTCTCCAGCAGACTGAGTGCCTGTTTTTGTGTGGCTGTGGGCTGGGGGTGAGGCACTCAGAGGAGCAGGCCAGGTCAGCACCTTGTATGCAGCAGATGAAAGGTCTGCCACTGATGTCTGTGGCCAGACTGGGAAACTTTTCATTTCCAAACCTGGCCAGTTGGTAGGACTGGAGACAGGGTGTTGTGGTTTTTTATTTTTCTGTGTCCCTCATGGGCCTAGACTGTTGGAGGGTTTTGTAAGCATTCATTAACAGACTAGTGAACATAACTAGTTAAGCTCCCAGAGCAGATGGGATCTATACCCTAGTATGTGACAGAGAATAAAGGAACAAGCATAAGCTGGAGATCAAGGGCAAGGTGGGGAGGGGTGAAGGGGCCTGGTCAGTGGGATTCTGGGGAGCAGCTGAAGATTCCAAAAAAGGGTGGAAAGGTCTGGGGAATAACAAATAAAACTGGATAGAATATAATACAGGAAATACAGGTACAGTACAGGTAAATACCCAAGGAAAAGAAGCTTCCAATAAAATTGTAATCATTTGCTAAGTGTCAAACAATATGTTGGTAGTTGTGACCTATCGCTAAAAATTCCACAACACACCCTATTCATGTAGGAAGAGCCAGCTTTGGCCAGTTGCAGTGATTGGAATTCCCACAATTAAACCATTTGGTGAAGGCAAGATTTTTTTTTTATAGTTATTTAGATCTTTTACACTACTGTGTATTCCCCTTAGGTAACCCACCACCGATTCACCCGTGAACCATCACCGTAGTCTCTTGTGCTCTTTTCTATACCGTTTTGAGCTCATATCCTCCCCACCCCTCGCTGAGTGTCTCTCTCATGTTTGGTTCCCCTATATTCCTGCTATAAGTGAAACCATTTGATATTTTTCTCTTTCTTCTGGGAATCTACCCAAAAGACACAAAAACATTAATCCAAAAGGATACATGCACCCGTATGTTTATTGCAGCACTGTTTACAATAGCTAATGTATGGAAACAACCCAGATGCCCCCAAATAGATGATTGGATCAAGAAGATGTGGTACATATACACAATGGAATACTATTCAGTGAAATAAAGCAAGATTGGGCCTCCCTGGTGGCACAGCGGATTAAGCACAGCACTATGAAGCTATCCAGAGCCATTGCAGCATGAGTTTGATCCCTGGCCAGGGAGATTCCCACATGGCACAGCAGACGTCTCCTGCCTCCCCCGCTGCTCCCTTCAGCAGTATACTTCAGTCGATTTGCCTGTTCTGCTCCCCACTCTCTCTCTGGTGAGTCCTCTCACCACCCCACATCTCTGGCCTACACCCCAGCTTTGTGTGCATAAAAATAAATAAACCTTTAAAAAATATATGTTAAAAAGGAAAGAAAGAAATTAGGCAAGATTTCTTAACCTGGATCCAAGGCCCAAGACCTTGAATTGAGAAGTTTTACAAACTAGGGTGGAGAAAAATGATAACTTTATTTTCACTATTATTTAACTGAAATTTCTTATGAATGTAGTCAACAAACGTTAATACCAAGACATTGCCACCAATAGAAATGATAGATATTTCCGTGCAATATTACAGTTGCTGTAGACATTTAAAAATATATGCATCATTAAAATTATGTAAATGTTAAATATATAATGTATGAATTATATTTAAATTATGTAAAGTTATTTATATGTATTAATGAAATAAGAAAATACTAAGCTTGCTTCTAGATCTTGTTTTCTAATATATCAATAAAGAACACATTACTATTTCACATTTTTTAACATTTTGAGGACACTACTTTAGTATTACTAGGTTCCTTTTAATTTTATGTTGTGCATTTAAAGTCATTCTGAAGATGCATTCTTGGCAGAAAAGGATTGAAAACCACATATAAAAGCTCAGATGAGCAACAGTTACTGTTGTTTAACCCTCATCAGGTGAATTCCATCTATCAGTGAAGAAAGGGTACAATACAAACGGTGAATTCTTTTCACCTTTGCAAGGGGAGCAAGAGAAAAGAAACTTCCGCCTCAGAGCATGGAGCTGGGTGTTGACACCACCCCTGGGGAATTGTCAGCATTCTGGAAGGATATGCTTCAAAAAGAGAAGGCGGAGGCTGTGGTGATCACACAGACAAGAAACAACCTTCTTTTTGCAAAGTGATTGTGGCCAGAGGAATGAGGCTGACAACCTGTGGGTGCTGGGTGAGGAAGGCATTCTGTGAACAAGCGCCCCAGGTGATGGGGGAATGAAGCGTCGGTAGGGGGCTCCTTGTATAAGACTGTTGAGATAGAAGAAAATTGTAGCTTTCAGGGAACAGCTCCACTGCCTTTGACATGCTAATCTGGACCTGAATCCCCAAGAAATGAGATGTCTGCCGGTCATAATCCAGGCCCCTACTGAGGCAGGTGGACCTTCTGCCCTCCAGGGAATTTGAAGTCTTGTGTCATTCATGGATGCATGTAGCCCTCTTTTTGCAAGTCGCAGGTTGGGACTTTTCTTGGAATAGATGAATCTTTTTAAGTAGGTCTGAGTTCTGAGTATATGTCCCATTTTGTTTTTTTAAAGAGTGAAATACTTGCCTATTTACAAATCCGTGTTACATAAATTACAGTGTGCTAAACTTAGTGTAATTGAATGCAGCTTTTGGGGGGGAATTTCTGAAAAGTAAATGCACAGCATGTTTCAAACAAAGATTTAAATTGCTAATTGCCCAGCATAGGAATGTGAGGAAGAATTGTCTCAGATTTAGCATGAAAGCCATGCATTTAACATTCCTATGTAGCCACTGTCTCTTAAACTGCATTTTGGCTTGAGAAACTGCAAGAACAAATTCAAGGAGGAAGGGAAACTTTGTTGTTTATTTTAAAGGGAATGAAAATTTATGAAGCCCCTTTGTCACCAAGAAAAGAGCTTTCTCTTTAGTCTCCTGTGTGATTTTGTGCTTCTGATCACATCGGAAAGAACTTTTTTCCTAATGCTGTCCGAGTTCTGCATTTTCATGCCCAGAACAAGGAAGTGACATGCAAAGAACAAGCATGTTACCAGACAATATGTGTCGATTGAGAAAAGGCATTTCTTTTTGCCTAAGGCTCGAAGGTCAGGCTGGGGATGCCTTGAGAAATTAGAACTTAGCCACTTCCTTGTTTCTCATTCTCTTTGGGGTAACCAAGACATGGCATTTTGACTGGTAGCAGAACCTCACTGTGACACTTGAAGGCATAATTGAGTGACAACGGAGCTCATTTTTATTGGGCACCTTTTATATCCCAGTGCCTCTACCTATGCTGGCTCATTGACTCCTCACAATGAACCAGTAAATAGGTTTTATCATTACATTTGACAAGAATGGGCTTTAACAGTGACTCTTCTGGAGTAAGCACTCATGGACTATAGCTGCCATTTTTGAGGGTATTCACCAGAGACAAAGTGGAGAGCAGAACAGGCAAATCAACTGAAATACACTGCTGAGGGGAGCAGCAGGAGAGACAGGAGAGGGCTACTGCACCATGTGGGTTTTAGCTCCCAGGCTGGGGATCCAAACTCATTTGCTGCAGTAGCTCCCAGAGCTTCATAATGCTGAGACTGAACCCCTTGCACCACCAGGGAGGCCCCCTGTAGCTACAGTTTTAAATCATTATCATCACTTTTTTTTTTTTTAAAGATTTATTTTTTATTTATACATACAAGTTGGGGTACAGGCCAGAGGCGTGGGGCGGCGAGAGGGTTCACCAGAGACAGAGTGGGGAGCAGAACAGGCAGATCAGAAGTACACTGCTGAGGGGAGCAGCGGGCGAGGCAGGAGAGGTCTGCCGCTCCATGTGGGATTCTCCCCGGCCGGGCCTCGAACTCGCGTTGCCGCTGCAAACAGCTCCACAGCGCAGCGCTCAACCGCTGCGCCACCGGGGAGGCCCCATTATCATCACTTTTATAAGTACCTTCCACATGCAGCAATTAAGACAATTTCAGAATTTTGCTTGAGCCTTGGAAAATAGGTTCAATTTTGGTAGTTGGAGACAGAAGAGGAGACAGAAAATAGTCTTACATAAACCCAAGGAAGGAAACTATAAAGAGTAGGTGGATAATAAAGAGTAAATGAGTTCTTTTAAACTGAGGTGTTTGTAGAGAGGCACATTTGGACCTCTGCCTGAAAAAGACAACTTTGGCCTAAGTTTGGAGACTTGTTAGGCTGGTGAATTTGGGTGTGAATTTAAAGCAGTGGAACTTGCTGAAGGTTTCTGATTTTTTTTTAAGATTGATTTATTTATGCATACAAGAGCTGTGGTGTAGGCCAGAGGTGTGAGAGTTGAGAGGACTCTCCAGAGACAGCGTGGGGAGCAGAAGAGGCGGATTGACTGAAATACACTGCTGAGGGGAGAGGTGAATGAGACAGAACTGGTGCTGCAGTGGCTGCAGATAGCTTCGTAGTGCAGAGACTTAACTCCTGGCGCCACCAGGGAGGCCTAGACTTCTCTCACATCTTGCAGATAGCTCTTCTTATCTGTCCAGCTTCCCAGCATTCCACTTTCTCTCACCTTCACCGCTACCAATGGTGGATTTGCTCCCATGGGCCAGTGTAATGTGTTCCATTTCTCTTCAATTAATAGACAAAGACTAATTAATATTACCAAGTCCTATGCAGATACCAGTCTGACCTCTGATGTCTAATTCATACTACACAGTTGTTAACGAAAATTATTAGCTTGTTTTAATTCCATTTATTATGTATGTATCAAACAGGAATCTTCAGGAGCTTACAGTCATGTGGGGAGTGGGTGGGAAAGATGTGTTCAAAAAATGTGAAGGGTTTGGGATTTTATCCTGTTTGCAAGCTATCCAGTTAATCTGTCATATTATCAGGTATGCTGGCATCAGGCACAGTTCTCTTGGGTCAGAAAAAAGGACTTTATTACTCACAGCATAGTAAGCAGCATGAGCATAATCACATTTACTTATTTTTTTGATAAGATTTATTTATTTTTTCATACAAGAGCCTGGATGTAGGCCAGAGGTGGGGGTGGGAGGTGGGTGAGAGGATTCACCATTGACAGAGTGGGGAGCAGAACAGGCAGATCCACTGAAATACACTGCCGAAGGAGGCAGCAGGCTGACAAGAGAGGTCTACTGCGCCATGTGGGAATCTCCCTGGCTGGGGATCAAACTCGTGCTGCAGTGGCTGCAGATAGCTTCATAGTGCTGAGATTTAACCCCTTGTGCCACCAGGGAGGCCCCCATAATCACATTTATGTCAACTCCTCTTGCCTCTGAGTCCCACAAGGTGGAGGTCAACAGACCAGGCTGGTTAACTGGACACACAGTGGGTTGCATTACAGAGAGGAACCCTGAACTTATAGGACTCAAATCTTTTACACTGGATGGTATGAAAGTTTACTTAACACAAATATATCATCTTAATATAAGATAATAATAGTGGAGCAGTATAGGATTTATGGGGACTCTCTAGTTTCAGAAAAGTCTAATTTCAGAAAAGTCACAATGGGCTCTTTCCTAAAGTTCCTGTATTGATCTTTCCTTGACCCCAGGCATTAATTTGGGCACAGCAGGGTATTTTAGTAATGCTATCGACTCTGCCTTAGCCCATGAGGAAGAATTCTAGAGTAATTCTACAATTTGTACAATAGCACTTGTCAGTATATTAGATGGACCTGAATTCCTTTGGGATAAGTGGTGTCATCCATCATTCAGTTAAAATCAGGGACAAATTTTGTGCTGTTTTTCTAATTATATGGTTCCTTTTTGTAGCAGTAACTGGTTGCAGATTGTGCATAAATAATGAGTTCATAATCTCTTAAGGAAACTCTCCCAAGTTTTCAAAGGGAATTTCTTTTGGGGGATTACAGTCACTTGAGGGGTAAATAGTCTACTCGTGGTGTTTCCTTAAACACTTTAAGGTCCCTTATGATCATTCTTAATATGCAAGTCACGTGTTTGGGGGAGTAAGTCAAGAGAATGCCTGGCTTCCATGCAAGCAGTATTGTCTGGGGGAAGCACATGTAGCTGGAAAGAAATTGCTAGAGTCTCCCAAGCCAGACCTCTGCCACTCAGAGATCATTAGTACCACCAAATGGGCCTCGGCCCCAGCTGTTAAAGCTTAGGGTTCTCAGGTTGCTTTGAAGAATTGAACTTAATTCTTGTTTGTGAAGGTGCTGCCTTGGGGGAGTCAGCCTCAACTGTTCTGTTTGTTGATGTTACCAGGCAGGTGGCCTTTATCCACCCGTGGAATGGCTGACTGTAGGAATGGGAGTGGGAGAGACATCCAGAAGTTTTGACAGATGTTGTGTAGGAGGTGCAGAAGTTGGAGCCATCTCTTGTTATCTCTGATAGCCATCCTGGTACGATTAAGGATAATGGCAACCAAATCTCAAACTTTACTCAGAGACATTTGGGGAGGGAAGGGGGTGGCCAGACCCAACAGAGAGTTAAATCTAAGGTATTTGCAGCCTGTTTGGAGAAGCATATTAAGATGTTTTCCTTCCCAAGGAAGCCTCCAGGGATGATTCAAAAGGTCAAAGTTCTTTAGAGTCTTTCCTTCCCCACACCTGCTGTGGTCTGAGGTATTACTTGCCCAGAGGCTGGGTTACCATTCTCCCTTCCCATCATGAAATCTCTGCGTCCTATTGCTGCAGATGTTTCTTCAATCCCCAGTTGTCACCCGGACCTTTTTTATCTGGGAGAATCACTCAAGAAGGGCAAGGTATTTTTACATACTTAATGCAACTGATGTTTCTCCTTTGGCCCCCATGGCCCACAGTGGAGAGACATGGTCAGTAGTGACTCAACCAAGTGGTCATTACCCTCATGATTTCTGTAATTGTTGTTTGATGGTGGGATCTTATGCCTACCCAAGATAAATATTAGTACTAGTCATTATAAGAAGTGGACCTGAGGCTGAATTGCTAGAAAGGTGAGGAAGTGCCTCTGTGGGCAGAGAAATAATAACATAGCAGCCAAGTCTCCATTTGGAATCTGAGATGACAAGGCCTGCAGCCACCTCCTCAGTGCCTCCTCCCTCACTGTCAATAAATCACTGGGCCACTTAGTAATCAGCAGACCACACAATTTAGCCTACAGCTGATTCCCAGGGACCATGCAATTTGGCTTATCCATTTCCTTGGTTCTTGCAAATTCCATTAATTGGTCCGTGATATCCTTTCTCTTTCAGAAAGCAGTTGTCTGACCCCATTCTTGACAACAATACTACCAGGAACTCAGAAGGGCTGAGATTTTTACCCTTCAGCTTATCCTGCCTGGCTCAGGTTCATGGGTGCTGGTAGGGTACACGAGACCCCTGGGTCAGTGACACAGGACTTTTACTCACAGCACAGCAAGCAACAGAGTACTGGCATATATGCCACAGCGCCTCTATCCCCAGTTCCCACGGGGGAAGGTGTGAGGTGGGACATGAATGAGCCCAGATGGAGGTCGGAATACCGAGCGAGTTTCATTAGAGGAGAGTAACCCTGAGTTTAGGGAACCCAAATCTTTTATACTATGTAGTGTGACTGTCCACTGCAGAAGGAAAAATTATATCTCAGTTTCCAGTGCTGCTTTTTATATAAACATTCTTGAAAATGATAGTCTGGAAGAAAGATTGTCAGTGACTGTACTCACAAGATACACAGAATGTGAGAGATTGTGAAGAATTGTTACCCTGTAAGAGTCACATAAATAAACACATTCAGTAAAATTGTAACGGCTGAGATAGAAGTATTCAGAAGACACTTAAAATAAGTGGTCATTATTTCTGCTGAGATTTTTTTAAAAAAAGATTTATTTTTACATACAAGCTGGGGTACAGGCCAGAGGTGTGGGGCGGCGAGAGGGTTCACCAGAGACAGAGCGGGTAGCAGAACAGGCAGATCAGAGATACACTGCTGAGGGGAGCAGAGGGCAAGGCAGGAGAGGTCTGCCGCACCATGTGGGAATCTCCCCAGCCGGGCATGGAGCTTGCATCGATGCTGCTGCTGACAGCTCTACAGTGCAGCGCTTAACCGCTGCGCCACCAGGGAGGCCCTGCTGAGATTTTAAAAACACTTTCCAGTCAGCAAATCAATTGCCCTATATATTATTAACTATTTTGAAAGATGTAAGTTTAGGAATTAGCTGTAACAGTAAATAGGGGACTCAAGAGGAGCTGTTTCTAACTCCTAAATACATCCAGTTTTTAGTTTAGGTTTTTGGTTTTTTTTTTTTGGTGTTTATGCTTTTCTTTCCTCCTAGTCCTCTTCCCCCTCCCACC
>PVIJ01003344.1:0-137506 GCA_004024925.1 Scalopus aquaticus | reverse complement strand
CCTAAAGCCCTGCTCCTGCACTCTGGCAGACAAGCCTCACAGCACCTCTCTAAGCTACACTTTCTCATCTTGGACACCATTGACATTTGGGTCCAAGTGAGTCTTCGTTGTAAGGTACTGTCCTATGCCTTAAAGGGTGTTTGTCCACATCGCTGGTCTCCATCCCCTAGATGCCTATAGCACCACCTGTTCATGACCCAGACTGAATCGACACATTGCCAAGTGCCTCCTGGACGACACATTGCCAAGTGCCTCCTGGACGGTAAAATTGCCCTCACTGAGACCAGAGGGGGTAGTGTGATGTCACTGACAACTCAGTCTCTAGTCTCTATCGACACTGCTTGATCCGGTTGGGGCGGGGTCTTGTCCTATGGCCAGGTGGCATGGTGGCATTGATCATGGTGAATGCCACCTCCTACAGAGAGGGAAGCAGGGCAGGCAGTGACATCTATCTCCACCTTCAGATGCAAAAAGAGGAAGTCCAGAGATACTATGTGAAAACAAAAGAGGGCGTCCAGGAGTAGCTGTTGGAGTAACTCTTAATAGTATAACAATCTGAGTTCCCAAAGGGTGTTCTTTGTATCCAGTTATTCCCTTGTTTTCTGAACCATTCTATGAAAGAGTCACATAGTTGTCTTTCTCATTGGGAGCTGAGAAACTGAAATACAGAGGAATTCTGCAGGGATATTGCTGCAGAAGTGCACAAAGCTACCAGACAGAGAAAAGACTAAAAGGAAGACTTTCTGGAGCCCACCTCTGCCCCTCTGGTCACCCTTGACAGGACAGCCCTGTGTAACACACTGCTCTGTCTTCTCCAGGGAGGCTGAGAAAGCCAAGCCAAACCAGATGTCATCACACCAGCCCTGTCTTGAAAACATGAGCGGCGCAGTCACTCATGTTTGTGGAGCAGGTTTAGTTGGCAGCGGGCCACCCTGTCTAACTCCCACTCCAGTCAGGCTGGGTGTAACCCGCCATTATGGTCTCTCTTGGGTTTCAAATGCACAGGAACAATTAAGTCATTCTCATAATTTCATGTGGTACAGAAAGTCCCAAGCCAAAAATACCATCTTTGGTTCCTACTTTTAGACTTCCAGGGAACTTCCTCCTCCTTTTCTCCCTGCATTCACTTTGATTCCTTCTATTTTTCTCTTCTTGAGACTGCATTAGCCAGGCGTGGAGTCCTGGTTTACTTTACGAGGAACTGAGAGCCAACACAAATCAAAATAAGCCCAAACCTCGTTTGGCAGGAGAGGGGAAAGTAGAGATTGTTGGAGGTCCTCAAACACAGAAGCTTAAAACACAAAAGGGTGAGCTGATATTATCTCTGGTGTGTGGAAATATGAGAACTGGCCAACTAAATGATCACAGAACAATGATGGATGACACAGAAGTAGGTAGATCTGGACTCCTCTTATTTCTGCACTCTAGGGAACCAGAGTTCAATCACTTTATCTTTAGTATATAGAATTTCTACTCCCATTGGACCATGACATCAGACCTGTGTTGCTTCCTTAATGTTTCTAGATCTTTCTCAGATGTGTATTAATAGTTGCATCCTGACAGTTGGGATGGCTGACTTCTGGTCCCCTTACAGGCACACACACTCACGTGTGCATATACTCATGTGTGCACACACGGCATCTCTGCCTTTGTATCTGGTGCACATTGCTTTACCACCATTTAGGCTACATCAAGAAGAAAATGAAATGGGGCCTCCCTGATGGAATAGGGGTTAATTCTCAGCCCTATTACCGCTGTGGCCAGGATGGTGCAGGGAGATGCAGCAGACCTCTCCTGTCTGGCCCACTGCTCCCTCAGCAGTGTATTTGTCAGTCTGCCTGTTCTGCTCCCCACTGTCTCTGGTGAGTCCTCTCACCACTCCACACCTCTGGCCTATACACCAATTCTTCTACACATAAATAAATAAATCGTTCTAAAAAAGGAAATGAAATTAATTCTAATTGGTGACAATTTCAAAGTTTCCTCTGTGGGAGTAGGTATAAGCTTATATTTATCACATATCTTCTCATTAGAGCAGTGGTTCTCAGAAACTTTAACCTGTATCAGAACCACCTGGAGAACTTGTGAAACAGAGTGCCGGGCCCTCTCTCACGCCCAAAGCATCTCATTTAGTAGGTCTGGGGTGGGGCCAAGACTTGACACTGTTTTTTAAAAATTATTATTACAAGGCACAGATCATTTTGTAATCCACACAATGTTATGCTTCTAACAAGTTTCCAGGTGTGGCTGATGTTGCCAGATGGTCTCAAGGCCCCTTCTGTGAACTAAAATAATGGAGAGTGGTGTTTTAATCACTAGGTTCCCCCCGCAGCAGTGATGTCTGCACCTTCTGCTTCTGTGTCTTCCTTTGTGTTTCCCTGGGAAGTCCCTTTCCTTCTGTTGCCCAACTATATCTGCCTTTGCTAGGCCCAGCCTTCATTCCTTTTCCTCCACCAACCCTTTCCTAACAGCTCCTGTCCACACAAGGTACTTTCTTTCTCTGAACTCTTCCAATTTGAAATTAAGTTCCAGAATTGAACCTGCTAGTTGGTGTCTTATACACACAGTAAGTTAGTACCCAGCAAGGCTGAACTAATTGGCTTTGGGAACGTGAGCATGGTTCATATACTTTCCATGTCTCTGCACCTCACACAGAGCTAAGCGCATTGTAGATTGAGTAGTTTATTGATTGGTGAAAGTTCACAATGAACTCAGAGGAAATAGAGGCTGCACATACCACCAGTTGATAGTGCCTGATCCAAGCACCAAATTATGCCTCTGATAAGTTAACACCCTGTGAGGTCTGAGCACAAAGCCACAAATCCTTCTCCTAGCCCAGATGTTGGTCTTCTAGAGGAAGAAAATCAGGGCTTGCCCAGTCTGGTGGATACCCAGGTCCACTCTCAGGGTCACCCTGGAGGGTTGCCATAACCATGCCTGTTTGTGCCGTACAGGAGAATCGATTGCTAGACTCCAGGGAAGTGTGGTAGCTGGAGGCAGGGAGCTCAGCAAACAAGGAGAGGCTATGGAGGGAATGATGGCAGCTTTGCTAGAAAGGTCAGTTGGGTCATGCTGTGAAGACCTTCCATGGATTAGTAGGGATATGGACTTTGTCCTGTAGAAAATAGGGGGACTATGAAATGGCATGAATCAAATTTGTTCTTTAGAGACATAATTCTGGAGGCCACAGGTGTCTTATGGACTATGGACAAAACTACCAGAGGCAGACATTTGAAGTAAAGTAGTTGTGTTTTGAAAGCATCTTTTTTTTTTTTAAAATGATTTATTTATGCATACAAGAGCTGGGGTGTAGGCCAGAGGTGTGTGTGGGTGGGGGAGGACTGAGGATTCACCAGAGACAGAGTGGGGAGCAGAACAGGCGGATTTACTGAAGTACACTGCTGAGGGGAGCAGCGGGCGAGACAGGAGAGGTCTGCTGTACCACGTGGGAAGCTCCCTGGTCAGGGATTGAGCTCGTGCTGAAGTGGCTGCCGATAGCTTCCTAGTGCTGAAACTTAAACCCTTGCGCCACCAGGGAGGCCCCAAAGCATCCTTCTTGATGGTAGTCCCATCTTACTTTAGATTGGTATTAGTTTCCTCCGGCTGCTATAACAAATCACAAAAAACTGGGTGGCTCAAAACAATGGACATTTACTCTCATAGTTCTGGAGGCTGGAATCTAAAATCAAGGGTCATACTGTCTCTGAAGGAGGGAGAGGGAGAGGGAGAATCTGTCTCCTGGCCTCTAGAATTACTTGCAGTCCTTGATTTGTAGTTGTGTCACAGCAATGGCCGCCTCCATTATCACATGATCTTCTCCCTTTATGTCTGTGTCTCTTCTTCTGAGCATTAGTCACATTGGATTAAAACCCACCCTAATGACCTCATCTTAACTTAATTACAATTACAGAGACCCCATTTCCAAATAAGGTCACATTCACAAGTAATGGAAGCTAAGACTTCAATATATCTTTTTTTTGGGGGGAGAGGGCAGGTGACACAATTTAACCCACAAAACACGCTTAGTTTGCTGCAGCTTATTATTTTAGGACTCAAGGTAGCAGTGGACTTGCTGCTGTGCCCCAGGTGGTCACTCACCTGGGTAGTGTCTCTTGGAGGATTAAGAGGCCGGGTCCACCTCAAGTAATGCTAGCAGTTCACTTAAGTAATTATGAAGGGAGGGTACACCAGACCAAAGCAGTTGGAGGTGGGGAAGTGACCAAAAAGACCAGTTAGGGTGCTATTGCTGGTGAGAAATAATGAGACCTTAGGAAAAGTAGCCCTGAGAACAGGGAGGAGGGAGTGGAGTTGAGGAACAGGTCTGAGGTAGAATCAAGAGGGCTCAGGTGGATGGAAGGACTTGGGAAATTTTTAGCCCAGTGAAAAGTCAGTGTGTGTGTGTGTGTGTGTGTGTGTGTGTGTGTGTGTGTGTGTGTGTAATATCTTTTTTTTTTAAAGATTTATTTATTTATGCATACAAGCTGGGGTACAGACCAGAGGCGTGGGGCGGCGAGAGGGCTCACCAGAGACAAGAGTGGGGAGCAGAACAGGCAGGTCCACGGAAACACACTGCTGAGGGGAGCAGTGGGCGAGGCAGGAGAGGTCTGCAACGCCATGTGGGAATCTCCCCGGCTGGGCATCAAACTCGTGTCACCGCTGCCTACAGCTCCACAGCGCAGCGCCCAACCGCAGCGACACTGGGGAAGCCCCTATAATATCTAATCTGTATATCTATTCAATATATCTATAGGGCCTCCCTGGTGGTGCAGCGGTTGGGTGCTGCGCTGTGGAGCTGTCGGCAGCAGTGATGCGAGTTCGGCGCCCGGCCAGGGAGAGTCCCACGTGGTGCGGCAGACCTCTCCTGCCTCGCCCGCTGCTCCCCTCAGCAGTGTGTTTCTGATCTGCCTGTTTTGCTCCCCACTCTGTCTCTGGTGGACCCTCTCGCCGCCCCGCGCCTCTGGTCTGTACCCCAGCTTGTATGTATAGATAAGTAGATCTTTAAAAAAAAAAAAAATATATATATATAGATTGTGTGTGAAGATAAGGCCTCACAGACAAGCTTCTCTTTTTCTCTCACCAACTTGAATTATGCTTTGCTGTCCAAAATAGCAATAAAGTAGAAGTGATATCCAAGAAAGTGAGGAGCAACCTTGGAAATCCTTGGGAATAAAGACATTTAAAAAGGAAAAAAAATGCAAATTTTGGCCCACAGCCCACATGAGGGAGTGGATGTCTAAAGGGCCTAGTGATTACCCACCTGTTTAGTGGAATTTCTTAGCTCCAGTGATGAAGCCCAACTGGCCTTTGTTCAAGTCAAAGTCAGTTCTAAGTGATCATCAGGCCCGAGACCTGGTGGGATGCACAACTTCGTCTTGTGTCATCATCTCATTCTTCAGTAGCTTTGCATCCTTTGCTCATGTTGTTTTCACAGCCTGGGAACAATGCCAAGTCCTCTGACAGATCAGAGGAACTGTTGGTTCCCCCCATCCCACCCTCTCTCCCCCAGTCTGCACCAAGCCAAGGGTTGGACCAGACACCTCAGGTCTCAAAGTTCCCAGTAACACTATTCTGTAAGGATTGTTGTGAGGGTAAGCATCAGTTAGTCTAAAGTGCCTGGGTCCAGAGCTAGAGCTTTATCCCTTTCCACTTCCTCTTCTGTCTTAATTCACTTCTTTCAGGTTTTCTGATTCTTAGGGTCAGTGTTCTTTTCTGTCATTCTATCAGCCTGGAAATAAGTTTAAAAAAAATTCTAGAGGATTTCTTTTAGATTCAGTTGGAATAAATTAAAAATTGTATACACACCCAGCGGGCTAGATTAGAGCTTGTGGAATATATGAAGACAGTGGAGGTAAGAACAAAAAGTCAGAATTTGAATCAAATTTCAGAGTCAGAATCTAGTGTTTTCTTTGTCTTTTTTGCATGTGGGCTGGTTCCAGCTGCTCTCATCTGTCAGTGGGGCTCCTTGCTCGCCTTCCAGTGGGGAAAAGCTCTGCAGAGCCTCATCATCCTGGATTGCAAGGTGTTAATGCAGCTGCTGGCAGATCTGGTTGGCTGACCCCATGCTCAGGTGCCCCCTGAGATGCTGGAGTGTGGCTGCTGCCAGGTCCTTCTGGAAGTTCCCCTGGGTGACAGCCATATGTACTTAGTTTCACTCTAAAGTTAGAGAGCAGTGGCCTGCATTTCCAGCCAAATAAAACTGGGAGTTTAGGTCTTGACATCTGCTATGTTAACTTTGCTTTTATTGTCTTTGTTATACAAAGAATCTTGTTTTCGGTTTTTTTTCTTTTTAAAGATTTATTTATGCATGCAAGAGCAAGGGTCTAGGCCAGAGGTCTAGGGGGTAAGAGGATTCACCAGAGACAAAGTGGGGAGTAGAACAGGCAGATTGACAGAAATACACTGCTGAGGGGAGCAGCAGGTGAGACAGGAGAGGTCTGCTGCCCCATGTGGGAAGCTCCCTGGCTGGGGATTGAACTCATGCTGCAGTGGCTGCGGATAGCTTCATAGTGCTGAGACCTAATCACTTGCACCATCAGGGAGGCCCTGTTTTCAATTTTTTAAAATACAAACAAAAAACTAGAATGATGATCTTACCAGACCTGCCTCCTTGACCTCCTGTCTCTGTGCTCTCATTTCCCTGCCAACAGTGCCCCTCTCTACCTGTTCACATCCTGTCCCCAAATCCCTGATCAGAAATTCCACTGCAGAGTCCATCCCACAGAAATGCTAGCTCAAGGCACAAGATCCAGGTATAAGAAGACTTACTGCAACACTGCTCCTTATGGGGAAATGAGACAAATAATTCAAAGAACCATTCACAGGATTTTTTTTTTTGGATGAATACTATGAGCAAGTGACTTACTGTCTCAAACTTTTAGCTTCTTGTTTGTAACATGAAGATTACTAATAATATCCAGCCTGACTACAAGGACTAGAAGATGATGATTATGAAAGCGCTTTATAAATTGCAAATGGCTTTATAAAAGTACAAGATATGATGAATCAACAGTGAAAAAAGTCCTTTGAGGCCTTTTACAAATAAAGACATTTTATATATTTAAACTCTTGGCACTCACAAACTTATCATTTGAGATTTTGCCAACCTGGGGAGCACAATCCCAGAGCCATTGTAGTTTAGCTGAAGCATTTTTATCCATCCATACCATGAGTATCTCACATGAGTGTGAGACATGAATAGATGAATTAGCAGAGGTTAAAATATGATCACATTAGAGTCTTTAAAGACCCGTTGAAACAGTTCTGTTATCTTTTATGCCCTGTACCAAGGAATTATTGACAGAGAGTGAGACAAAAGGCAAACAATTTGAAATATGCTATGTAATTAAATAAAAAGCATAGCAATATACAAGTGTTATTAAACAGATTCTTACTGTATGGTGCACTACTGAGAAGAGGTGAGCACTCACGCAAGAACAAAGGGGATACACGTAAGCAAAGATTATGTAAGCCTGGTGCTGCAGAAGAACTTAAAATTTAATTTTACCTTATTTAAATGGATAAAAATTCCATCTGAGCATACACAGCTACAATTATGAGTTTTATTGATTGTTACTGTGCTATATTTATTTTGCTCCCACTTAAAATCCTGGATGTAGGCACTGCAAGGCTGGTATGGAGTCCTGAGGTGCAGGCTGCTTCCTGTTTTCTGCTCTGCCACCCCCAGGGTGTGACCCTGGACATTGGAGCTCTGGCCAGGTTTGTGCAAGGGAGGGAGAATGGTTCTGTCCCTCCCTCCCTTGAAGGTACATCCTGGAACTACTCACTCTTTCATTTACATCACCTGGCCACACCTAGCTGCACCAGAATTCTTTATTCTGAGCAAGCCTTTGCCCAACCAACTAAAAGCCAGCGATTGTATTACTCAAGGAAAAGACACAGGTGTTGGGGAACAGCTCATAAGTGCTTCTGCAGCTCAGCCTACTCTGGCCTTGAGCAGAGGAAATCTGGATGGAGGAAGGGGCCAGTCACTGCAAGATTGTGACTCAGAGTTTATCATTCCTGGTGGGGAGTTCCTGGGGCGGTTTAGTGCTGATGGTATTATTGGTTTCACTAAGTACAGGTTTCATTTAAATTATTATCGAATTTGGCTTTCTGTTAGATGTGAAGGCTGCTCTGAGAGGCAGTTGTTTGAGAAAGAAAAAAGTAGGCTCTAGCCTTCAGAAGGACCTGACACAGCCTGGCCTCCATATTGTTGGGAGTGGGCCTGGTGCTCACAGCTCGGCCCTACTCCCTGCTGTGAGTGAGCAAACCTGCAGAATAGCAGCTCACACAAAATCCCTCTGAAACAGCAGTAAATGGGACCAAGCAAGGCCCCTGCAGATTGTGCATTAGCCCGGAAAGAACAAGGTTTCTGTAAAACCCTCAAAGTACCTACCAAACATCTTCCCACCCAGCTAACAGGTGTGACTTCATTATTGTTTTATGGGTCTTTGCATTTTGGTTCCCTCTCCATATAGCTTATTGAGCTATCCAATCAGACGATTTCCTACCTTCCACCAGTGCCCAAATCCTGCTTCCTTAGCTCTCCCTCAAACCACCAACCAAAGCCGAGATGTCATAGTAGGTTTTAATACCCCCTTGCCTAGGCAACCCCACCATTCCCCAGGGTGCACGCTTTCCTTCATTGCAGTGAAAAAATGAACTCGACTTGTATGACTACATGTGTGTCCCTGATGGCCTTTGACTGCAAGATGTTGTGATACGCTATAAAGTGGGAGGGGTGAGTCTGCCCTATACATTGAGAAAATATGGGTACATTTAGAGGAGACCTCCCTGATGCATCAGCTTACTAATCTCTGAAAGCTGCAGATTCTTGCTCTATAAACTGAGGATGGCAACATTAACTTTACAACATTGGATGTGATGGAAATAGGGATGCCTGCCTTATAACTACTTTAGGCATTCCTCCAGGAGAATAATGTATGTGTAAAACTTTCCACTCTAAAGTGCCATCTCTTCAGGAAAGGAATCATATTTCTGGTGTTTTTGATTTTTTTTTTTTTTTTTAGGTGAGGGTTCTAAGTGGCTCACCATGTAATAAATAGTTCTTGAGCACTGACCGTGCCCATCATGTCTGTGATAATTGATGCCACTGTCTTTCACAGCCACTCTTGCAAGTTAGGTGGAGGGCCAAGCTAGAGGAGACGTCTATGTTTCGGTGCCAACACTTAGGGACAGGATCTAGCTGTGGGGTTTCACTACCATCTCCAAGGAGAAAACCCAGAAGGCACCATGCTTCTGGCATTTGTCATTCAGATAAATTTACATCAAGTTGGCAGCTGATTCTACCCGTGAGATTTAGACTTGATGGGAGTCTGAAAGTGATGGCTTCATTTGCAGCCTGAGCTCACCATCCAGCTAGATGGTTTCTGGAAATACCAGTCAGGACATCATTTTCTTTGACACAGGAATTGCTTAATGTGGCAGGTAACTTGGAGTGATATCGCCAGGCAAATGCTGAGAAAGTAGAATGTTTTTTTCTCCATTCTCGAGATGCCCTTGCCTTGCAGACTAGATGCCTAATCGTCCTGGCATGATATCTCCCTTTTTTGGGCAAAACTGGAGTTACCCTCCTTAGTCCTTTCCTTCCAATTTCATTTTCAGGTTTTTAAATTGGTAAGAGTCTTGTATTTACCTTCAACACCTTGCCTTTACATATTTATTGACCTGATGTATTCAGAGTTTAAAATGTACTTTGTACCTTTTTGCTTAATGATAAATTTAATAAAACTGGTCAAACCCCAAGGAGTGGTAGGTGTTAGGCAGACTAGGAGTTCAGAAAGAATGAGATTTCCTTGCCTAAGTGGTACTCAGGGCAAAGTCAGAGAATCAATTGTTTTTGTCTAAGTGAAGTCAGACATCATGTCCGTGGGGACCAGGAATAGCACATTACTTTCACTGTGAGTTTGGTTGTGACACTCTGTGGGTGAGGAAAGTGGGGCCAAGTGGTCTTAAGTGACTGCTGTGGTCACCCAGCAAAGGTGGCCTGACCTCTATGCCCTGGCCTTTTCCATCCTGGCCCACTGTCCCGTCATTCTGGCCTGGCCAGCATTCTCTCATAGCAGCTTGCTGTACCAAGATGACAGGTTAATTTCTGTTGATTAGATAGAAATTATATTTTGAGGTTGCTTGTTCTGTCGACGTTTAGGAGACTGCCTTAGTGAATTGTGTGTGTTCCCACTCTGTAGCTAACTGACCTCATTGCTGTGTGGGTTTCTGTTAGCCTCATGGTGTATTGTTTCTAACCTTTTCTCACTTAACTTTTTCCGATATCTGAGGTTCATCCTGCCCAGACTTCACTAGGGTTTTGGCTAGATCCCAGCCTCTCTCATTAGCTCCCCCAAAAGCTTTACCTCTGCCAGGCGGTAGGTAAATTCACCTTAAGTGTTCTCCCTGCATTTTAGGGTAAACAGGTTTGAGGAGGGGGGAGGATAAGTTCTGAGATGTATATAGCAATTAGTGTGAAGGCATAAATTAGATAAATTAATAAAGTAGCCCTGATTCTGTTTCTAAAAAAACTCGTTCATGTGGCACCATAAGACTTTCAAAGGACTTTTCCTTTTATCTCATTGGTACCTCATTAAGAACCTGAGCAGTGGAAAGCAAAGGAATTTAAATCCCAGACCACCCAGCCAGGAAGGGACAAGAGAGGAAATTTGTGTCTCCTCTGCAGGCTTGAGTCCTGGGCCTTTGCTCTCTGCCAGAGTGAGGCAGAATATAGACTCAAATAATCAAGTTGACTCAAGTACTGAGCCTGCTAGTTATTTACTTTATTCCTCCCAACATCCAAGAGAATCTTCTCAATTATGAATGATAATTTCTCTCTATTTTCTATATATTAGTTGGAATAGATACTCCAAAGACTGAGGACAATTTGATAGTCTCCACCATCATTCTCAGGAGCTAAGGAGATGTTTTAAGCAAATCCTGGACTCTCACTGCAAAAATGTAAAAGGAAAAGAGTATGGAAGTATCCCTTCCAAAGAGCTTATTTCTTTTACTCTTATGAATTTATCATTTGGATATTCCTTTGGGGGGGGGGTCTATGAGCCCTTCCCAAAAGCTGCTAAAATTCTTCATAATCATATCTCCAACCAAAGGTGGGCATTTTTGGAATTTTTTTTAAAATTAAAACTCTTGAAGACTTGCGGCTAGCATGCATAGAAGGCAAACATAGATTTCTAGATTGTTTTACCAGCTCATTGTCTTCAACCAGCATTCACTTACAGATTTCAAAAATTGTAGTAATTTCAGAGCTAGAGTCACTTCCTCCCATGACTAAGTCTGTGAGAGATAGAGGGTGGCTGAGAATGGTGGTGGAGACTATCAAATGGTTCTCAGTCTTTGCCAATTAAGACATAGAAAAAAGGGAATAGACTTCAGTGTGGGCAGGCAGAGCCCTGAAACAGGAAAACCCAGTCCACCCTCAGTCTTTCTCTAAGGACTAGTCTTGCTGCACCTACTGGTTGGAAAGTGGTACTTTAGATTTTCATTGGGAGAGATTCAGGGAGATCCAGAACTGGGCATTTTACACTTAGCATTTACCAGATGATAAATTATGGAGTGGCTAGTTGGTAAACACTTGCTCAAATGCCCTTTCAGCTTCTCAGTGGTGACAAAAGTGTATCTGACAAAGATCTTACATTACATTAAAAATTTAGGAATTCCAGTTAGGATATTTAAAACCCCTTGCCAGGTGGGAGATAGTATTGCATACCTCACATTGAATTTTCTGCATCTCACAGCCTGGCCTTGGGATTTTTGAAAAAGGGTTATTTAAGAGAGGGAGGAAAATCTGTAGAGAAAATCTAATCAACTTAATTTAAATGGTATAAATGATGAGAACTGATCATTGTCTGGCAGAGCTTGGGCTAGTGTTTCTAAGATGAAATAGAATTCTTCAAATTGGGTCTCCCCAATTTGGGCCTCTTCAAATTAGGGGCCTCCCTGGTGGTGCAACAGGTTAAGTCTCAGCACTATGAAGCTATCTAGAGCCACTGCAACACAAGTTCGATCCCCAGCCAGGGAGCTTCCCACATGGCACAGCAGACCTCTCCTGTCTTGCCTGCTGCTCCCCTCAGCAGTGTGCTTCAGTAGATCCACCTGTTCTGCTCCCCACTCTGTCTCTGGTGAGTCCTCTCACCCCCCACACCTCTGGCCTACACCCCAGGTCTTGTATGTATAAATAAATAAATCTTTAAAAAAATAAATAAATTGGATCATTAGGTTAGAATTCGGTTGTCAAAGAAGATCAGTGGTTTGTGTGAACTCAGGTCTTGGTTTACCTGGCAGCCAGGAGTATTTCACAGTCAGGTGTGAATTGTGTTTACATTCTTGTTCCTGGTATTCACCAGCTCATTTCAATTCTTTTATATGATGAAAGAAGGAGATCTTATGTTAACAAAATTTATTCGTCACACTGAAACTACAACTGCAGATATAAGTAATTAATTTTATAAATCTTTGTATCTTTAAATAAAAAAATCACTATAGTCCCCGGGCCTGGCACAGTATCTAGCATAGGTTTTGTTGACTGGGGTAAGTGAGTGAATTAGTGAATGTCTGAATAAGTAAAAAACATAGGATGTGATTCAGGATAAAGACCACAAGGGCATGGTTGTTATTAAAAGAATGCCATCCCTGAAATTTTTCTCGTGATGCCAACACCTGTTTATGTTTACAGAGCCTTAGGAATTGTTAGCGTATGCTACCATCATTTATGTCTCATTACTCTAGAAGAGAGGGAAATGAATCATAAATATAAACTTTTTACCTAAAAAGTGGAAAACTTATTTTTTAGTGTTGTTTTGACAGTAGTTATTAAAATCACTAGCCTACACATACCTCTTGGGAATGGGCTCCAGGCTTATAAAAATATAGTTGTACTGTTGACAAAGTCTTTGGTCAGATGAACTCACTGGGTTTCATTTCTGTGATAATTTTCTGTAGAGACCTTGCTTCTTTAAAGATTCTATCCCTATCTTTTTGTTTGTGGAAGTAGCCATCTCCTGGTGGCTCTTGTATAATGAAGTCTTCTGAGGTAATATTTCTACACAGTAATTTTTGGCAAAAAGAAAATAATGACTTTCAGATGGTAGTAGCTTCCTTGTGGGAATAAGAATAGTGGCATTCATGGTTGGTCATAGAGGTCTTCCCTCTTGGTGACTCAAGAGCAATGCTTTATTGCCTCTCCCACTGATAAGTTGACTTCATCCTTTTCACTCTTACTGTTCTCTATCCCAGCCCACTTGTCCCTACCTGCCTTGAAGCTCTCTGGCTCAAAAGAAGTTCTTCCTTGTCTACCTTTCTTACAGATACTCATTCAACAGCTCTGGAGGAGGAGTGGGTGGGGAGGATGTTAACAGTCACACTGGATGGTGGGAACCAGAGATGGTGGGAACCACACATAACCTGATTTCCACTTTCCGTGGTGCTATCTGGACCGTTGAGAATCACCTTGATCCCTCCCATACTTCCATTTTTCAGCTCAGCTTCTAGGAATGCATTATTTCATGCCCTGTGGAATAAGGACTCCATGTCACAGAAGAGGGCTGTGAGGGCTCCAGCAACCTCTGGAATCCAGTAGGCTGGGAGACAACCAGCTACCATGGCTCTGAGAAGCCCCACACATGCTCCACAGACCTTGTCTGTCTGAAACATCCAAGGTTCCAAGATTAAAACATTCTCCAAAAGCCCAGTAACTCTGTTTGAAATTTTAATTGTATCAAAGTCAGTTGTCAAAATTTGATCAGGAACAGGATATTTACATAGTTTTAATGTGTCTTCCCACAAACTGTTTAGCAGTTACAACAGGAAAAAATAGAAATAATGTGGTGGAGGAATGGGATAGTACTTCACCACATGATAAAGATAAATATCACCAACAAACATCAACAAACATGTACCTCCAGACGTGATGTCCTGAGAAGGACGCAAGATCTCTGGACTAGAATTCTAGCCAAAAAGCAAAAGCGGAATCTGATTAGGAGGCAACGTAGACAAACCCTAACTGAGTGAAAGTCTATAAAATTCTTAAAATGTCAGCATCATGAAAGACAAAGGAAGGTTGAAGAATTGTTAGAAATTAAAGGGGAAGAAATATGAAAACTAAGTACTGTACGTGTACCATGAGGGAAAGTCTTATTGGAGGATATTATTGGAATAATTGATGAAAGTGGAATATTAACTTGGCTAAAGAGTATTGTATCAATGTTATTTTTCCCCCAGTTATATAAGAGAAATACCCTTGAAATGCTCACTGAAATATTAAGGTATAAAAGACATGAGGTATACAGACATTTTTCAAATGGTTTATATTTAAGAAATAAAACCCCTTATCTTTATATCTGCATTTCTCCCCTCACCCCTTTTCTCTAGCGAGAACAAATGTGGCAAAATCTTACAAATTGGTAACAGGTAGAATAGTTCTTTGTATATTTTTGTAACTTTTCTGAAGTGTTGGCTTTAATTCAAAGTAAAAGTTTTAAAGAGACATACTTTCACTATCTTACAATCAAAAACAAGCACAAGGAACAAAAACCCAGTTGTGGCCTCTGCCCTGGAAGGGTCAGCAGTAGCCGAAAGGCCTGGGATGAGATTGCCATCCGCTCCTCACCCTTAGTCCCGGATCTGATCTCCCAGAGGATGTAGAAGATTCCTTCACAGACACCAGCCCGCAGGTCCCGTCTCTTTTCTAGGGCAGTTGGCCTGTGGCACCACCCGCTGAGATGACTGGTCCCCCCCCCACCCCCACCCTGCTGTGGCCACAGAGAGCCAAGAATTCTCGCAGTGCTAGTAATGGTGCCGCAAATCGAGGCCAGTAGGAAAACAGATCTGTTTCGGGTTGCTGTGTCGCTTATCAGGAGATGAGTGAACAGAAAAGAATGCACCCAGTGAAGGGGTGGCCTGTGAGCTCTGGGTTTGGTTCTGAATATCCTTGCGATGCCCAGCATAGAAAACAGGAAACATCAGTTAAAATGGGAAACTGCTGTGGGCTGAATTACTGTAATTCCCCATCTTACTTGGATGTTGGCATGGAGTAGGGCCTTCAGCCACAGCCTGACATCTCCTGCTTTTCTATGCCTTGATAATTTTGCCCTTTCTTTGGGGTGGTGCGTTACCAAGCTGAGAGGCTTTTAGCCTGGAATTGCTACCTTTAAATATGCTTAGTAATTGTGTTTTTAAAGAGATGTTTGTTTTTCCCCTGTCTCTAGGTTAAAAGCAGTCTAGCTCTGCTGCTGGTTTTGTTTCCCTCCTTCTGCCCCCTCTTGATTTCTAAGTAGGCGAGATCCAGCACACGGAGAGACTCACAGCCCAGCTTAATAATAACCCAGCAATAAGTGGCATAGCCATTATCTTGCTAGACGGGTAAACAGAAGGACTTTCCCTAAGGCTGAGCCAGCTGGAAATTTGCTTTCTAGTCCTCCCCCATCTCTGCCACTTCTGGGGTGTCCTCTGAAGCATCAGAGAGATTCTGGAAGGCTATCCAAGCTGTAAACTGGAGGCAATTCTACCTGCTCCCTGCCCTCCTTTGCCAAGTTGCTTCAGGAATTTGATGGGGATGATTAATGACCTAGCAGTGAGGCAGCCGAAGCAATACACAAGTTAAAAAGTGTTACCTCTCTTAATGGGCTGAGGGTGTAGCTAGAGTAGTTTGTGCTTGTTCCAGGACAGTTCTTCTGTGTGACCTGAGCTGCAGCCTCTGATGGAGATTCCATCTTGGCTGCCTGCTTCCTGCCTCTCTTGCCAGGTACTCAGCCTTGTCCTTCTGGCCTTGCCTCCACGCATCTATTTTTCCTGTCATATTCTAGTTGCTTGCTTCTCATTTTCTCTCTCAGGAATGAGAAAGCTTGATGAAAGCAGGCGCCTGTCTGTGGTCTGCCACTGGTAACAGCAGCTACAACAGAGCTGAGCTTACAGTAGGTACATAACTATTGGAATGAATAAATGAACAAATGGATGAAATGCTTCCCACCCCTGTTTCCTTATCTTCCGCTTGTTCTCAGTTCTGCACAGTCTTGTCCGCACCTGTGCAATGATTTCTTCATAGTCCAGGGAGGACTCCCAAACTGATATTCCTGGCCCATCCTCGCTCCTCTCTGAATACCAGTGCCCCCTGGAAAGGCCAGATAAAGGGATTATGAGTGTAGCTTCTGGAAGCTGAGTAGTTGCTCACTGGTTGTTGCTTTGGAGCAAGTGATGTAACTTCTTTGTGACAGTCTTCCTCATCCCTAAAATGGGGATTAGTAATATGCTGACCTTACAGGTTTGTTGGACAGAAGGACTTACTAATTGTAAAGAATGTTGCTTCACCTATATATAGCGAGTCATCAGCAGAGTTCACTGGACAGAACTTTCATTCTAGCACAGTGTTTCTTATGGTAAATTGGGGTGACTGCCTTCTGCCTCTTTATCATAGGAAACTAACCCTGCACTGTTTTCTCCCAGGGAAGCACACAGTATTACTTGCCTGTGGCATTTGGGCCAGAGTACATATGCTTCCCTTCTCAGGCCCAGGAAAGTAACCTTCCCAGCCCAGAAAACACGAGGTGCCACCTTGGTCTGTACACTCCCATTTGCCCACCACCCCCAAGTGATAGAGAAACCCCCTGACATGGTACAGGTTCACTTCTGAAGTGGTGTCTTAGAGATTCAGAACCGCCCTTGGCTGTGTGGATGATTGAGGCAGCAGGTAGTAACACGTTCAGATAAGAAAAGGCCCCCTGAAAGGGTAGGCCTGTGCTCAGTTTGCAATCTTGTTTGTAACTATAGTAATATCACAATTCTGTTGAGATTTTCATCACACTGGTCAGGAAATTCATAGTAAAGGTTACTACAGCAACCTTAACTCTGCTCTGGAAAGCAGAGTCTTAACAATGGGGCCTTTCAGAGTCTGGGCCCCAGTGCTGGGCAGTGATTCAGTCTATTCAAAACACAATGGGCCAAACAGAATAGAAAGGAACTACACATTGTTTCAGGCCTCCCATTGCCATCTGTGGCCTGGCGCATTGTTGTCCATGCTGGTGCCCAGTTTTAGTTTTGTCTCCCCGGTAATCAGCTTTTTACTCCTCACATGCCTACCAGGTGAAGTTCATTTCATGGAAGTTTAAATAATAATAGCAACAGTTTTGTAGAGGTATACAACCCCCCAGCCAGTTTTTCTAGAGAAAAACTAGAAACACAGTTATGAAAGGGTGGTACAGATTTTTGGTTTGGAGACCAAGGGAACCCCAGTTGGGTATGCTTCAAAATATTCAAACTACACTTCAAAATTGGTCAAGTTGCCTTGGAGTCCTGTAGAAATGATGGTTTTGTTTTTAAGGGTGAAACTTGGAATGACATAAAATAAAGTCACCCTCTCCTTAATCTCAGCTATGCAAAAACGCACCCCACTCATAAGAAATTATTGTTTCCCTTTTTTTTTTTTAACCAGAAAGTGTTACATAAGTTTTTCGAAGCTGGATTTAGCCATTTAGCATGTGAGCTCTACTTATACCAAGCAAAAGAATTATGGTTTCCTTAGAATGGAAGTTAGAAGGAAACTTCCAACTTTTTAAAATTTTTTTTCCTTTAGCGCATTTATGGTATTTTATTTAGTCACACTGCTTGCCCTATGATCAAACAACTTTTCTCTGTTGTATATTTAGATCTCTAGGGCTGTTTTATTCCCTTCCCTTTAATGTTTCCCGAATGTTTAAGTCATTTGCCTTTTATCCTTCGCAGCGTCTCAAGCTATTTCTCTTTTCTAACCTTTGTCCTTTTTTTTGCTCCACTGAATTTTTTTTAAAAGTAAATTTAAATGAGCTTTTCTTCTAAGTGCAAAGCTAACAGCTACTTCAATATCTTAAACCCAGCCAACTTCCATTAAACAAATGGTGAAACCATTGCTTTTGATTCCCGTGGACCTTAATTGACATGTGGTCATTCCCAGATATCTTCGGGTGTTGGTTATTTGATCAGTAAGTAATGCTGTGCGTTTGGCCCCACTCCAGGAAGAGGTCACAGCCAGGGAGAATATCGGGGACTGCTAGTGCTGCTTTTCCTCATATGTTGGGTCTCAGGGCTCAGGTAGAAAGGGACTTTTGTGCACTGGGGAGCTGAGTTCAGTACAAATCCTTTCAGCATTCTTGCAAGGAGAAACCATGCAAATGTTTTTGTAAATTCACTTGTGGTTGTGCTGGCAGTTTTGAGCACAACCCTCTTTGTGAGGTGGTGATGTTGACATCTATTTCCTGTTCACTCTCCTGCCCAAAACTGAGCACACCATTTTCTACATAAGGACGGGCACACCCTTTCCTACCTCGTGGGGAGAGTAGGTCTCCCCTGTGCAATTTCACACATAAAGAAATTTCTGTTATTACTGGTGTGGGATCATCTATGTCACTGTTGACTCTGGTTTCTGTCCTAGTTTACTAGCTGCTCCTGAGTATGCAGAGCTGAAAGTAGAGGGTTGTTTCACTTTGGAAACTAGGTAACTAGGTAACAATTCCTAGATGCCATTGTTTTGGCAAAGGATAACTATCTTGTCTCTTTTACCTGAGTGAGAATGTCTATGAGGCTGTTTCCAACTTACTTGAGTATCCTCATTGTGATAAGGAAAACCATCATCTATTTCCGAAAGAATTTTAAATGGGAAACTGCTCAACTGAAGCCCAGGGTGTGGGGCTTTGTTTTGAAGCTGTGAGGAGGCTTTGAAAGACAAGAGGCAGCTGCCCAGAGTCTTGGGGTGGCCCTGATGAACTGGTTTCTCAGTTTCACTGAGGCTTCTCACTGTACCTTTTATCTGTCTGACTCCATCCCATCCGCTTGCCTGCAGCGCCCCTTTCTCAGAGTGACTTCTCTGTTCTGGAGCCCAGGTAGTCCTTCACCCAACTGCCAATGTGGGACCCAAAGGCTGTTTCAGGTGCTGCATATGAAAGTCTCTGAAATACTTTTGCACTGTGGGGAATCCATTTCTTTTGTCTTTTACCGTAACCTCCATAGAAGCTGCTGTGGATTTCACAACCCATCAAACCTGAGTACAGATCTGGTGTCTGTCTGTCTGTCTGTCTGTCTGTCTCTCTCTCTCTCTCTCTCTCTCTCTCTCTCTCTCTCTCTCTCTCTCTCTCTCTCCCTCTCCCTCCCTCCCTCTCTCCCTTCCTCCCTCTCTCCCTGTCCCCAATGTTTATCAATTCTTGAGACTAAATGAAACAAAGCACCTAACATAGTGTTGGACAGATAGTAGTGCTCCAGAAAAGCATTGGTCATTCCATATTCCCAGCTATTGTAGAGCACAACTCTTGATGATTTGGGTTGCCTTTTTGATGCTGTGTTATGTTTCATAGAATACAGTAAGCAATGGGTAGCAATCACAAGTTTCCTTGGATTTTCTTTGGAGTTGTAAACTGTATTTATTTAACATTTATTTTATTTATTTATGCATACAAGACCTGGGGTGTAGGCCAGAGGTGTGGGGATGAAAGGATTCACATGAGACAGGGTGGGGAGCAAAACAGGCAGATCAACTGAAATCCACTGTTGAGGGGAGCAGCTGGCAAGACAGGAGAGGTCTGCGGCGCCATGTGGGTCAGCTCCCTGGCTGGGGATTGAACTTGTGCTGCAGTGGCTGCCATAGCTTCATAGTGCTGAGATTTAACCTGTTGCACCACCGGGGAGGCCCTGGAGTTGTGAACTTTAAATTGATGTGATGAACTTTAAATTGATGTGATGACATCGGGCATGTGATTTCTTCAGAAGAAAGTTACTATTGGAAGGAACAGCATGATATTTTACAGCCAGAGATCTCTAATTAGGTTCTAGATGTCTAACTTCTACTGGCATTTCACCCAGTCTTTTAGAAATCTCCCCTCTCCTTTGCCAACTAGTTTCCGATGTTTAAGCCAATACATTGACTCTTATTATTTCCCCACACATAAGTCTTTATCCTGGGTGGAAGGCAAGGACTTCTAGAAAAGTGGTCCCCAAGGTGACCCACTTGCCTTGAGGATAACCCGTTGGGAAGCAAATGTTAAAATTTCCATTGATATTTTTCTTAAAACTAGGAAGAGATTAAGCTCTTCTGATATTTAATAATTGGATAGACACAAAGGCCCTTGTGCAGTCTGACTGCCAGAGGGTCAAAGTTCATAAAGAGTAACATTTATTGTTTGAGCAGTTTAAAATATTTAAATGCCTAGATTCATTTGATTATGGTAAGTATCCAAAACAGTGCCTGGTTGTTTTTTTTTTTTATTTGTTTGCTTTGTTTTTAAAGATTGATTTATTTATGCTTATAAGCTGGGGTGTAGGCCAGAGGTATGGGATGGGGGGTGAGAGAACTCACCAGAGACAGGGTGGGGAGCAGAACAGGCAGATCTACTGAAATACACTGCTGAGGGGAGCATCGGGCAAGACAGGAGAGGTCTGCTGCACCATGTGGGAAGCTCCCTGGCCAGGATCAAACTTGTGCTGCAGTGGCTCTGGATAGCTTCATAGTGCTGCGACTTAACCCCTTATGCCACCAGGGAGGCCCAATAGTGCCTGGTTTTTCTTCCCAGCTTTTCCACTGGGGATAAGCACTTTTGCTGCCAGTTTGCTCAGGAGGGGCTGGCAACAGTGAGCCCCAGGATGCTGGGCTGCGAGCTGGGAAACCTGAGTTCTAGTCCTGATTCTCCCACCACACAGGTGTCACCTCTCTGGGATTCAGGTTCCTCATCTCCAGAGTAAGAGCTTTGCACTGGCCTCTCAGTGGGCAAGGCCCCTTGCAGCAATACAATCTGAAGATTCAGACTGTAAATATCCTATCCCTTTCTTGCCCTTCTTTCGTTGTGCTTTGTTTAAACACCTTCGGCTTTTTTTTTTTTTTTTTTTTTTTTTTTTGCTTATAAGCATCAGTCTGTTACTCACAGGGTTCTTGCTGTTCTTTAGCAGGCTTCCCTCTTAGCGGGCTAAATTCCCTCTGTGTCTCCTCCGGCAAAGACTATTCTGCTATAGTAGGTCCCTATTCTCAGATTCCTGGGCTCAAGTGTGAAGTTCAGTATTTCTTTATTGAATTATATCTCTGTTATTTTCCTCTTACCAGCTAGATGAGATGGCAGTACTCCAACGCTATCCCAGACCACCAGTGTTCCCAGTTCACTTATTATTAACAATCACTTTACTTAGCACTCACAGAGGGCAGACAGTGTAGTACAAACTCTCGTGTTATCTCATTTAATGCCATCAAAAGTCCTGAAAGGTAGATGCTGTTATTATCCTCACAGAAAAAGAAACTGAAGCCTTGATATGGGAGTCTCTGTAAATGCCACTTCTACTGAATGGCCTTGAAACATTTAGCTTTCTTAAAAGTCTCCTAGTCATAGGGGTACTAAGAACTCTATTTAGTGAGAACCCCTTCCTTTCAGAAAGAGGGGGTGTCTTCTTTCCCCTGGCTAACCTCTTCTTACATTGCTTTCCAATTTCTGTCTTTGCTTGCTGCTGAACCTTTAGAAACCTGTCTCAAAGGAAGATGATGTGTACCTGTTCATGGACTCCCCCCAAACCCTGGAAAAACACAATAATGAGGTTCTAGATGAGCTTTCCATGAAGCTCTGTTGATCTTCCGAATGTGCTTCATTACAAATTTATCCCCATTGCTTGCTTACTGAACAGGGGCTGGAGGGAGTGCCCAGCAGCTGGGGACCCAGAAACACAGGTGCTGTTTCTGACTGTTCCTCCACAGCTCAGGCAGCCTGGCCCATCCCTGCCCAGTGTGGCCTTCTACCATGGGGTGTGGCTTCTGACAGATAAGCCAGAATTTGGGGCATCTGGAGACAACACCTGCTTTCCTGTCTACCCACAACTTTTAATTGAGTTATCAAGTATGTACATGATTCACCCCACCTCCTTTTAATTCCTTCAGCCCAGCCCCAGTGTTTGTTCCACTCCTGAAGTCAAGGGATAGGTCATCAGAAGGAATGACAAAATGGGTCCTGTGTCCCTCACCAGCTGAGGAAAAGGAGTGAGAGAGGATGGACCTGGTGTTTGTTTTCATGTGGGGAGCTGTCTGGAACCTGTGGGACCTTTAGTCACACCAACCCACTTAATGGCTTCTTTGGTCCTTGAGATGCACCCATAAGACCCTTGTATCTCCCCCCCAACACCACCCCCATCAGCCAGCCTCTCATGGTCTGAGATCACATCTCATTTATACCCTCAGAGCTCCTAAACCAATGCCCTGTGGCTACATTTTTCCCCAGAGGAATAGAGCACCTGTGTGTAACAGATGGACCACACCAGGTAGACAAGAGTCCAAATGTCCACATGCCAGAAATAGGAAAAGGCGTGGCAGGCATCTCTCACATCTGTGTTGCTTTGTTTGGGCTTGGCCAGTGACTGGTACTGAGCGGATGCCTCTCACCCACAAGACTCTTCTCCTGGATTCAGTCTCCTTGTGGTTCATCTATGACTAAGCTGTCTATACCCCTGACATCCCCTGATCACATTCCAGCCACTTCTTCCCACTTAACACATCTATATCTGGAAACAGCACCCCTAAGCAGTAATGGAGGAGAACACCTTGCCTGCTGCGCTTCTCTTAAGATCCTACTTTATATACCCTTCTGGGGTGTCCACCCTCACCTTTTAAAAAAGTAGGCTAAGAAGAGATTTCCATCAACGTTAAAAGCATTTTTAAATTGAATTTTCTCATGCAGATATACCCAAACAGTTCATTTTTCAAAAAATTTAAATCAGAAAACCTATAATAATGCATATTTTTCCATCAATGCAGAAGAGGTGCCATGAGGGATAGGGGTGCAGGGGACCATTCTCATCAGGTTGAGCACAACTCTGCTCACTCTGCTAAGTCTGCACATTTTTCTTTTTCCACAGGACAGCATGTGAATTAGGATTTCTTTCTTCCACAGTATGGAACATTAGTTCATTTTATGTGACAATAAATTGTTTAACTACCTTCCTGTTTTTATTTCCATTTCAATCGATAACATGAACAAAGAGGCATTGGTTCTGGTATTTCTAGCTAGTCCGCCTGCATCATTACTTTGGCTTCTTCATTCAATTAAAAAAAGAACAGTTTATTGAACTGCTACTGTTGCTTTAGGGACTACAATTTTCAACCCAAAAGTTAGGACATACAGCCTTGTTAGGATTTTATTTTCTTGGCTTATGAATCTATTAATAAGATGCCTGCCAGCAGAGGTGCAAAACCTAAATCCACTGAGGTTTGCATTTAACAGATTGCCTTAATTGTGAAGAATAATAATGCCACTGGCCTCCGCCATGTCTCAGAGGTAGTTTGTACTTGAACCAAGCCTGTTGATTCTAATCACCTACTGGATTAGCAAGAAGAATTGCATTCCTCTACATCTGGACCTTTGTACTTGAAAACACCAGTGATGACAGAGGTCCCTGGCGTGATTGACAATGTGGTCAATGTCCTCAAGCTAACAGAGCCATGACTGAAAAGACAGAGACCCACGTCAGGGGGACTGTCAGTTGCCTGATTAAAAATACAAGCACAGGCAAAAGTAAAACAGCCAATTGTCTTACAAAGAGGGTTCAACCCTTTGATTCACTTTTTTCTGTAGTTTGAAATGACCTCAAGTCAAGATGAGACTGTTACCTTAGTCAAGACAACAGTGGACACTTATGAGAACTGTCTTCAGGGACATCTCTTGCCTTTTGTCTCCCAGACTGGGAGCAAGAGGAAAGCTTTGGAATCTTCTTTCATCCTCCAGGCAGACTCTGGAACCAGGATCTGCATTTCCCCTCGAGAGTTACCACAGAGTGATACACCTAATTCTGTGATGAGCTAAGCTACGATCATCCAGCTAGTACACCATGTGCCAGCCACTGCCTGCATGCCAGGCACATGGCAGCAAACAGATGTGTTCCCAGTGCCAGTGTCATGACCCTGAGCTTCTTTGCCTTGTGCAAGGCCATGGAACACCTGACAGCTTGCTGTGTGGGCTCCTAACGCCATCCTTTATACAAGATACCCTGCATACTACTAATAAGTGTTTGCTTTGTGGCGGTGGCATGCTGATAAGACACTGACACATGGCACATAGTGAAATATGCAGTGAGGTTATTCTACAATATTAATTCTAGAACTATTGCTGCTGCTTCCAGCAGCCACCTGCCTTATTGCAGGGAATGGCAGGTGTAATGGTTAAGCACAATGATTCTAGAGTTGGGCAGCCTGGCTTTGAAGCCCAGTTGTTGGAGCTGAGCAAGTTTTCTGTCTCTTTCGTTTGCTGCCTGGGTAAGGTTGAGAGGATTATATAAATTATCATGTATAAAATGTTTAGAACTGTGCTATGTGATGAGGATTAGCTGTTGTGTCAGAAGAAGACTATTTCCCCAAAGGGGAGAGAGCCACTGTTCTACCTTTCTTAGAGGTTGAAAGAACGATGCTTGTAGGAATGTTTCCCTAGCTAGAAATAATATATTGCAGTTACCCAAGAGAGAGCATTTCTCCACAGTCTCAAGACAAGCACTCACCCTGGGAGAACACAAAAATATCCCGTAAGTAGACAGGAGAGGTTTCCTAGGAGAGAGGAATTGAGAAGGGGTCTTGGGACCCCTGGGAAAGTGCAGGAGCTTGGAACATGAGTGCAGGGTAGTTTCTACTTGTGAAAACAGAACCTCAGCTCTCACCTACTAATTAAATGGGAAATCTGATCTGGCCATGTGAGATTTCCCACTGTAGGGAAAATTATGTCATTTCCAGTCTCTATGACCATACTTGACACTGGCTGGAACAAGCCCAGTGGAGAACACCAGTGGGTTCCCATGTGTGGAATGTGGCACTAAGGAAGAAGGGGAAATAGGTACATACAATCCCATGTTGTAGATTTTAAATCACATGCCTTCATTATTTTAACACATATTGAAGAAATAAAACTAACACACCAAGCTGGTAATTTTATGGAGATGATTATTTAGGGCTTAGCCACATTTAAAAGGACAGGTCAAAGAAAAATTTGAAGCATAGAACTGACACAGCTTGGATATAGAAAGGTCAAAGTAGCTGAAAATGACTGAGGTTTAGGAAACATTCAAGTATAATATATGTGAACGGAAGGTAAGTGCTCACTATAACCCCCTGGGGTGGGCTGGTGGATGTAGGGGGTGGGGGGAGGAGAAGAGCACCTTCTGTTTCAAATGCTTAATATCAAAGGAAATTTTATGTTGGAAGAGATTACAATTCTGAATGTGCCTTTATAAACCAAAGAGGAAATTACTTTGCTTTGCAAACTTGTGGTCTAGTGGTGGGAGCTTGTTATGGGCTGTGTGTCAGCTAGGAACTCACCCTCATCCTTTAGGGAGGGTGAGGTTGGGATTGGGAGGAAAGGGGCAGCAGTAGTTACAAACATTTTCACAGAAAAGCCCCTGAAACCAGGTAATCACCCATCTGATCTGTAATACCACTACTCAGTGCACAAAGTGCCCTTAATACATGATCCCACACCTTTGGAATAATTAAAATCCTCATAACATTTTATATCTTTGGTGCTGTTAAGCAGACTTAGTATTCGTTAGGTGCTTGTCTGACCCTAGTAGGTGTGATGTGGCATACTTCATCAGGCCTAAGATGCTACTGAGAGACATCTTTCTTTTATTTGTCTGTGTTTAAAAAAAACAGCAGTGCTATAAATTAAGGTGTGACACAGCATTAATTACAAAATACATTCTAATTTCAGAAGGTTAGAGTATGAAAAAACATCTCTTAAAATTGTTAGGATATATTAACTGTTCATGTATGATATTTTAGACTTAAACTGTTCATTAATAGGTAAAATGATCCTTTTGGGAGTGAGATTTCAGGCAGAATAAGTAAAGAAAAGCTGTTTCTGGGCCTCCCTGGTGGCCTAAGAGTTAAGTCTCAGTGCTACACCGCTATGGCCTGAGTTCAGTCCCTGGCCAGGGAGCTCACCCACCTATGGTGAAGCAGACCTCTCCTGTCTCCCCCACTGCGCCCTACTGTGTCTCTGGTGAATCTTCCCACCCCCGCACCTCTGGCCTATGCCCTAGTTCTTCTATGCAAAAATTTTAAAAAAATTTTAAAAAGCTGTTTCTTTTCCTATAAGTGGCCCATTGTTATTTTTAAAAGAGTTTGCTGTAGTTGACATGGAATAACAAAGAAAAAAGAAATAAGGAAAACATTGTCATATTTATATATTTCATCTCACTTTACTCTGAGTACTTTCACATCTTATTTAATTTTTTTCACTGAAAGCAGCTATATGTGTGTGTGCAGTTTATAAATATATGCTCAGTAGAAAAATAAAAACATATGGAAAATGCACTTAAGTGATAAATAATTGCAACATTTTCAGCAACCATATTTCCATATAGAGGGATTGTTTTGCTCAATATCCTCAATAGGCAATTAACAACACCCCCTTCTGTGCTTTAAGTGTTCCAGTTATGTTTGCCCTCATCCTGGAGCACTTCTCCAGGAGAAGGACAAATGCTTTCGGGGAGGTTGAGTATGGCCAATGCTAGGGAAGAGACCTCTGCAAGTAGACATCCTGGGGCCAGCGTTGACATGTGGCCTAAAGGATGGTATGGAAATATGCTGTGTTGTAGCAGAAAGAGCAAGGGAAAGGAAGAACTACTGATGACAAGTCCCAGCCCCGGCCCTTTGTCACAAGGCTGACCTGAGATCGTGTATTGAGCTATTGGGTGGGCCACATGTACTTTCATGAACGAAACTAGTAAGTACCTCTATATTCATCAAGCCTCGTCCCCCAACACACATTCTGTGCCAGCCCCTTCACATACCTTCCCATCTGCAGCCTCTCCAAGTGGAGGCAACTTGGTACATTATAATCCCAGACCGCACTTGACCCTTTTGTAAAATAGTGGCAGAGGGATTATAATAGTCATGTCTCAGAGGTATTGTGAGAATTAAATGAGATCATATAAAACATTAGCACATATTTATGGGTTCAGTAAATGTTAATTCCAGTTACCCTAAGGGTTGAGGGCAATGGGTGTGTTTATTGACTACTGGCTGCCCAGCTCTCTCCTAACTCCCCACTCTTCCAGAAATACTTCTTTGCACTCTGTTCGCTGCAATTCACATGCTTGCATCAAACACATGTCTTCACATAATTGAAATGGTGAGGGGTTTAAATTCCATAGAGTTGGACTGTACTACAAGCCCAGCACCACTGTTTACTTGTGCCTGGCACATAGGAGAGAAACTTTTTTTTCATCATTTGCAGTGGAAGTGTTTCATTCCAGTCAAATACCAGAAGTGCATAAGGTAGAATTCCCAGACTGTTAATTAAAAGATTAAAGTCTAACAGTTTTGTTCCTTTCACTTAAGACTTACTGGGACAGAAAAATTTCATTTAAAAAAAAAAGCTCAGTTTGCCAGCAGGTCAGAGTGCTAGCTTTTGTGTGCTGTTGGGAATTTGAATATGGTTTATCTCCTTCTTAGGGCAATATGCTTATAATACTGGGGATATTCTAGTCCCGGGATTTCTGGAAATCAGATCTGATGGCCTGTTGTGCTCATGGGCCAGCTAACCATCCCAGGCATGATGACATCTTGTCCTCCAGACATTAGCTCCCAGTCCACCTTTCAAGCCTGCAGCAACACAGCACCCAGGCTTCCAATGAAGATCCCAGCTTTGGATTGATAGGAGCACCCAACACCTCTCCCAGAAAATGTTCAATTGTAGTGGCATCATTTTCAATGTTTCTATTTTTAAATTTTACTAATACATGCATATAGTAAGAAAAAAATGTAAGTGGTACAGAAAACTTCAAAATGGAAAAGTCACCCTTCTCTCCAAATCTCAGGCTTTCTTCCCAATAGAACCTTGTTAGTTCATGATAACGATTACAGCACTTCCAACAAATGTACAGATGTGGTCATTCTCTACTTCACATGTAGGTTGCTATTTTCATGTGATGTCTTGCAGACCTTTCCAAACCATTGTAAGCAGATTCCTTTTAACCACTGCGTAGAGCTCCTTTGCAAGGTGTGCTATATCTGAGTCAGTCTGTCCTGTTTTCCCACTACCTGCTTTGCTACATGATTCTTGCTACCTTGTAACCTGTATCTTGGCGAACTTGGTGTATAACTAAGTAAGTTCCTTAAAATACAATTGCCTGTCAGAGTCTATGAATCTTATTTTTATTAGTGTGCGCGTTCTCCAGTGTGTGCTTATACAAGTGCACATTAGTCTCTGTGACTAAAATTTTGATACTTGTTTCCAAATTGCTCTCTGAGAATGCTGTGCTGTGTTCTCTTCCTGGAAGAATGTACCAATATTTATGATCATCCCTTCCCGCAGACCCTGCAGACACAGGGCCCACTGTATTTACACAGCACGTTTTACAGCCTCCTTTTCTGGGCATCTGAAGACTGTCATTACCAGTGTATGATCTCCTCCCTCCTGGAGGGCCTCAAGAAGAACAGTGTTCACTGGGCCCTTAATGAGCGCGCACAGAGCTGGGTGCAGCATGGCCTGTGGCAGGCGGGCTTTCGGCTTTCTCTGTGCCAGAGAAGGTAGGCTTTCAGGAGCAAACAGGCCCTGCCTTTGTGTGCTGACTCACCTTTGCTCTTCGTAGTCCCCACCCTAGTAAACAACACCAGTTAGTAACGCTCCGCTTTGAAAGCCAATGTGAGAATCGGAGAGCCAGGTGTGTCCTCTGCATGAGGGACTCCCGTGTCCTGGTGCCACCACCTAGATGTGAAGGACAACCAGGTCATTATGTGGGTATTGGGCGTACTCCACTTTCTGGAACTTGTGTGTGAATCCACTGCTTTTAATAAGCAGAACCATCATCGGAAACTAAAGAGCTGAGAGTATCTGCACTCAGTGCTATCTAATAGGAAATACCTGTCTCTTAGTAACAATGGTGAGGGCTGAGAGTGACATCATTATCGACATCTCATAGTTCTTGCCGCCATCATTGTCACGTCATCATCGTCTCTCTTTAGCTGGCACATCAGGGGCACTTCACTCTTCAAGGACTGCTGGGAGATGAAATATCTTACTGAGTACCCCTAATAGTTTAAAATGTTACCGTTTTTAGTGGGAAAATGAGAAAGAGTTACCTGCTCAGAAAGCAGCAGCACACAGAAGAGAAGAAAGCTGACTCTTGTTGAGGTGTTAACTCGGCAAACAGTATTTTCATGAGGGAAAAGGCCCTTCTCATTTGGTTGAGGAAGCTCCACTGTTGCTGCGCCTCCCTCAGCGTGGGAGGCAGCCCGGCCTGTCCTCACCTGGGGGGGTGGGGGGAGAAGGCAGGGATCAAGGTTTTTTGCCTCAGAACTATAATTCATGTTCTCACAATTCTGGGACAGTAGTTTGCAATCTGCAACAACTTTCAGCCTTTGCTTCTGAGGACATAGTCTAGTGCTGCAAAATGCTTATCTTTCCCACTGTGTTTTCTACTTATTTCCACAGTCAGTGGCTGTGGACCAAGGAAGGGCCCTGGAAAAATCACACTGTGATCCAAACTCTATTTGTCCCCTATATAAAAATAGAAAAGTTTTTTTCTGTTTCATTGTGAGGAACTTTTAAACTTCCCTGGGCTGGGATGTGAGCCTCTGGTCTTGGGTTTGGCTGCTGGCTCCCCTGGTCAAGTTCTCACTCTACTAGACTGTTCCAGACCAGCCCTAGCCCAGCTTCAATTTCCCTGCTGCATTCTGATCTTGTCCTCCACAGCCTGGGCAAGTCAGCCTTCCCCCAAAGACTTTGATTGTCACTATCCTTCCCAGATACCTCCTCTCACTCCATTTCTCTTATGAATTGGGGTTATTGGTAGTCATTGTTATTCTTTGGTCAGAAGGAGAAAGGCATAATAAGGGGCAGTTAATAAAGACAGAAGTTATAATTAGAAGACCTTGGGCAATTCACGGATTTCTCATTAGTAACATAGAGATAATAATACATGGCATGAGGATGGATGTAAAGAGTGAGTGAATATAGAACTCCAATGTTATTCTTTGATGCAAAGAGAAGGTGAGTCACTAACAAAGACTGTCGTCTTTTTTTTTTTTTTCAAATGATGATTTCAGTTTTGGAAATGGCCTGTCGTTCTGTTGCCATTTTAAACTTTAGTGGGTGGAAACATCCACTAAGTCATTAAGGAGAGAGGATAAGAAACCATGACGTTTGGGATATTTCATAATCCTATGACTTCAGTTCACATCTCCTCTTTGCTACTTACTATTTAGGAGATGTTTCCTTTCATGTAGCATGGGGAATATTAACCCTTTTCTCAAAGTTGTTTGGAATAGTGAAAGGAAACAACATCAAAGGACTCAGCCTTGCAACTGCAACTCCAATAGAAGGGGGCGAGGACCCCTGACACGGTGGGCTCAGACCCCGAGACTGACTTGGCCTGCTTTGAGAAGGCGATTTCTATGGACAGATACCAGCACGTACAATATGACGGGACCTCCAAATCTTGTCCTTTGTAGAAGTTAAATAGCAGCTAATTAACAGCCCTTTTGCTTTGTTCAACTACGTTTATGTTCTCCAAAGAGAAAACAGTTTTGGTTTCTTTTAAGTAGCTGGATATTTATTGGAGTTAAAAACAAACAAATCACTGCACCCACTGGTTTGTTGCTCTGGGCCCTTAGGTTTCCATGCAGAGTGACTCTTGTGGCACCCAGAAAGAAGAGCCAAACTGGAAAAGGAGGAGGGTGGAGGAGGGGAGGAATCACCAGGAATCTTTATCTGATAGGCAGTAGATTGAGATCCAGTGAGTCATGCTGTGGTCAGTGTTTTCTCCCTTTTTCTTCTTTGCCATAAGAGGAAAAAGGAGTGGTAAGGTCTGAGGTAATTTTGTAGAACTGAGGTTGCATGTGGTTCTGAGAAAACCAAATATATCAAGTTGTCCTCCGCAAGGCAGTATGGGTGGCAAGCTTTTCAGAACCCCTTTCTGAAGCTCAAACCCATGGCCCTGGTATGCTTTTTCTCGGGTGAATGGTTTTTAAAGGTTGCATTTTCCAAAGCCTCTTGGAATTTGCTCTTGTCAGAGGACTTGTCTCCCATGGAGAAAACTTTAGAACGTTTTTAAAGGTGAATGTAATATGGCATCCGTCTTTTTTCTTTTACTTCCTATGTCTCCAGAAGAGCTTCCTATTCACACCTTTTCACACCTTTCTAGATACCCTTTTTCATATTTTTTTCTCTCCTTTGTCCAAACTCCCCCCACCCCCCAAAGTGAACTCCCAACAAGGGGACAGGGGACAAGCCTCACTAGTTCCAAACCAACCATGCTTGACCAGTGCATGACACATTCAGTAAGAGTCTGGATGTCTCGAGGGGAGGGAAAATCTTTCAATCCCTTGCCATGTAATATTTCCCTTATTTCATACGTATTAGCTTTTTGGCTCCAGTGAGAATAGATTATATAGTGAATATTCTTCCTCCTCTAGCCTCTTTTGGCAAATTCAAAATATTTCAGATGCCCTTCAAATGGCAACTACCCCAGAAAATGATTTCAGTATCTCCCAAGATAAAGGAGTCTCCCTCCACTCTGGGAACACCAGTTTTACCAGAGTTCACCTGAGGACTGTCACTGACACATGAATCACCCCAGCCCGTATCCATCTGTCCCCAGCATAGCCGTGGTGTACTCATCCCTCCTCAACCCAGGACTTGCACGCAGCTGAGCTTTCAGGGAATCTCACTGAGAAGTGCCAAGGGAAGGGAAGCCCTGCAGGCCAAGGGGGCTTCAGAGATCTCCCTGCCATTCGGTTGTAAATGCAAGAAGCCCCCGTGGGCCATGGCTATTATCCCAGAAGGCTGTGAAGCCAGAGGAGGCCCTCCTGTCTGTACACCTGTCAGCACATTTAGGCTGTCCTGTCTGCGTCCTCGTTAGTGTAGCAGCGATCAGTCATCAAAATGTACCTTATCCTTTGAATGTGGATTGATGGTGATCAGTTGAAGGAGAGAAAATAATTTAGGTGACTTGAGAACTTAACAACAATTTGACTTAACCATTGTGTGGTACATAATCTTTCCACTTCTGAGTTCCGTCATATAATTTGCAAAACAAGTCTAGAAAGTTTCTGATGTTTTGCTTGTTTTCACTGATAAATACTACAGAACAGTAAGGTTGAGGAACTTGTCATAGATCATTAATGATTGATCATTTTATATCCTAGATCCTGTTTGATATTTTGCACGTTATCAGCTCCTTACAGTGGCTCTTTGAGTGATTTTCATTTCTTATGTTATACAAAGGTGAAAAGAAGCATTTAGGTGACACATTAAGCTTAGGTGACTTTTCCTCACTTCACTAAATGAGTCCAGGTCTATTGGTGGTAAAATCGTTGTTTGTTATACTGCATTTGATATGAGGAATATTTGGAAAGCTAGTGGCATTTTGACCTTATTCCAGGATGAAGTAAACTATCCTAATAATGCTGTGTTTTGTATTGCAGGGGAGCAAAGGTGCCTACCGGTACCACTGGCAGAGCCACAATGTCAAGCACAGCGGTGTAGATGACATGGTCCTGCTCTCCAAGATCACAGAGAACGCCATTGTGGAGAATCTAAAGAAGAGATACATGGACGACTATATTTTTGTATCCTTTATTGGTTTCTGTGGACCGTTCTCTAGAGGCTGACAACATCTGTGCTAAAATGTGGCTTTGTTCATAAGGTCAAAAGATCCATTTGAAGTTCAGAACATGAACTATGCACTCATGTCATTTTCACCATTTCAGAACATGGCGTTGTACTTTTTGTCCTTTGGTTCAGGAAGGGCATGTATGGTGCTAAATTATTTCCCTGACATTTCACAAAATCAAGATGCCTCCAGTATTCATTTACCTGAATCGATGGCCCTGCACCGAGAGTGTGCTCTGGCCAGGCACACAGTTTCTGAAGCCTCTGCTGTTCCTAGAGAAAATCCAGATCTGCAGAGTTCTATCGAAAGCCTTCCCTAATTGCAAAGCAGAGGCAGTTAAGCCCAGGCTTAAAAGGTTTAAAAAAGATTGCCTCATGCAAAAAATATGCAATTTTGTCAGTTTTCTGCATTCTTATGTTTACTGAAGGAAACATGAGCGGTGAAGATCAGCTATTGAGGATGCCTGACATTCTTGACTTCTTCTTTATGTTTCAATTTTAGCTTGCCAGATGCCAGTTTTTATAGGGCTTTTCAGAATTCAGAATGGAAATTGGATTCAAATGTGTGTCAACTTCATTATGAACAGAATTGATATTTGCCTAAGTTTCTGCAGGATTTAGGAGTTTTGTTTGGTGCAGCTATAGAAATGTCTTTTTGTGGAATTATTATTGGTTGCAAAGATCTGTGGTGCTCTTGGTGATTTCTGAAGCTTTGGTGTTACAGACCATTAAAGGTGGATTCTTTGTAGCCCTTGTGACATAAATTTGAGATTTATAATTCAAAAGTCTTGGGGAGGAATAGTTTTCACACCAGGAGGAATACTTTTGCATGCGTAACTTCTGTTCTTATTGACACTGCTCATTTGACCATTAGGTAAAACACTGCATTTGCAGGGACTGCTTATCCCATCACTGCTGAGGAGGAATTCAACCACTGGCCACTCCTCTAGCAGTATGAATAACATTACTCCAAGGCACTTGGACGATTCTGACCAATGCTGTGCTGTCTCTTAATTACAGTAGGAACTTACACCAAATATCTGGGGGGTTAGATCCCTAAGCCTCTGCAACTGAGGGATAAAAGAAATAATTGGGTTTACCAGCTACATTATAATAGCATTTTGCTCAGGAGTGGCAGCCTGCTGCAAACAGACAAAATCCTGCCTAGAATTTGTAACAAAGGTTATATAGGAGCACATCTGTGCTCCTTCTTACTGTCTATGGCTGTTCTCATGCCACCATGGCAGAGTTCAGTAGTTGCAACAGATCACATGACCCACAAAGCCCCCAAATAGTTACTTTTTGGTCATTTATAGAAAACAGATTGCTGACTCCTGTTCTAGATATCTGTGCAGGGCTTCCTTTAATTGTATGGAAGTAGTTTTATTCAGTTGTAAGTTTTTATTTTATTTGGTAAAAAGTTGAAATATGCTCACTTTATTTGGATTTATTATCATCTGATTGTTTTTAGGTGCATGATCTATAGCACATGGGAATTGGGAGGATGATAGACTGGAAAGACCTGGGGGGCAGGATGTGGCAGTGGACCCCCTGCCTTCAAACCTTATCCTGCGTGGGCATGTTCACCTTAGTTTTGTGATCTGTGCATGTAGATTTCTTTTCCTGCAGAATGGGAATGATAATAAAATCTCCCACATGAGACTGTCATAGGAAAAAAAAATGACTGCAATAAGTATGCAATAAGCATCATACATATGATGCAATCATCATACAGCAAGGCAAGTAAGTTCCTCTGGTATTTCTGAGTTATGTTCCCAAAATTCAATTGTAACGTTGCTTATTGGAAATTGAAATGCATTTTACCATAGAAACTGTTTTAAATGGAAGATTGGTTTATTGACAGGCCCATAAAAAGCTAATTTCCACTGAATCCAGTTGAACAAATGATTTATTGGAATGTTCTTGGAACGTGGACTGAGCTTATTACATTATTTACATAGAAACATGTTTTTTTGATAAACTGGGTAAGAAAAGAAAAAGGTGACATCAGTGGTTATCAGCTCCTAGTTCATGCAAACCAGACAAACTAATTTCTCCCAAAAAGATAGTTTAGTCTTAAAATACCAGAAACTCTTCAAGGCCAGGGACTGTGTCTTCTGGATCTTAAAAAAAACAACAACAAACAAACAAAACCCCAGTGTAAAAAACCTTTAAAGTCACACATATTAACTTAATTGTTTATATAATGCATGGTTTATAAAAGCAGAAAGGAGAACACTGAATCACCTAGAATTCCACCATATAGGCTTAATTCCTGTTAACTTCTTGTTACACTTTTCAACTCAGCCTCATAGATGTGTATATATAATACTTGTTGCTCTGTATATATACACAGTATATATAATCCTTGTTATTGTGAAATTTAACAAAAAACAGCATTATGTACTTATTTTCCTGCTTAATTCTTGGTATGGTGCATTGTATTAAGTGTTCATTGAAAATTTGTTGACTATGAAGACTTGCTTTTTAAATTCGGATAGCAGGATTTTTAAATGACTCCCACGGAGGGGGCTGATTCTGAGCCTCTGAATTAATGCCTTTGAATCAATGACTGACTAATCGTGTGTTCTCCCGAGAAAATGAGCTAGCTGACCACTAATGACTTTGTGTTTTAGAAATCTCTCCCCACATCAATGTGCTTTCCGTCAGTAGCACAGAGCAGCTTTCAGCTTTGAGGAAGCTTGTTGGCTCTGTTGGATGTTTATGAAATAATAGCAAGGGTCTAACTGTGAATCTTTTCCTCTAATAAGTGATAAAAGCCTTCTTTATCAGTTCAGTGTTAAGGGAATATGATTATGTTGGAGAGTAGCATTATTTTAAATGTCTTTTCCCTCCCTCTCTCCTAAGCTTAATAGTTAAGGCAAGAAGAGATTCAATTTCACATTAAATTATGAAATTGCACATTATGCCTCTTTTACATCTAATCCCAGAACATTGTCTTGTAGTGAAGGTCAACATTTGGAATAATCAATTTTTAATGCTTTCAGGCTGAATGCACATTTCTGTGTTCTTTATTAAAGAAACAATTTTTCACTTAGAAAATGCTAACATTGTTTAATTTACCAACCACTTTTCCTGAATGTTACCATACTTCTTACAGTTCCATTCTAAAATACTTAAGGAGGACATTGCAGTGTTCATTCTCGTGCTTGGTGAGACAGCCTTTTCAGCCAGTTGGCTGATGAAAATTGTTCCTGTCCAAAGCACTCTGTGCTCATTTGGTCCAGCTTTCTCCAAACTTGTTTTTACAACTAGACCACACTCCAGAGTGTTTGGCATTTTCAGTCCTTGAATTAGGAGTTGAGACTATTTGCCAGACCTACAGAAGCTCAAGGCAATGAGTGCAGTTGTTCTGGGTGAGGTCTGCCCTTGGCCAGCAGGTCCTGGAGGGCGGAAGCTCACTGGAGTGAGATGAGCTCTGACTCCACAGCCGGGGCTCCGGGGCCGCTCCACACACGTGGCTTCCAGCAAGTCCCTCGCTGCCCTGCACCACCTCAGGGTTAAGGGCAGGAACACCAACTAGATCAGTGTGGGTGGTTGTGGGGAAGTCACTGGCTATTAAATTTTTTTTTTTAAGTTAAACTTTAAGCTTTGCCAAATAAGACCATTTCAAGCAAACTTACAGAAGCTGTACTACCATTAGATTTCATTTTAAAAAGACTACAATGTAGAAAGGGAATAATTTAAGTATAACGGACAGTCTTTTATATTGAGTAAATTGAGCTTTATGAAAAATTCAGGGCATTGTTTTCTCTTTTTGTCATTCTCACTGCAGATGAGTGAAAACACAGTTCCACAGACAAGGATGTGGAAACCAATCAAAGGTCCGCTGGGTCCCTTCTGTCTTGCACATACTATTAAATAAACTGGCATATTTTTTCTTTTTGTTTGGTATCTCCATTCATCTTGAAAATTAACCTTGGGCCAAACCTTCCCAGCCAAAGGTGATGTGGCTTGAGACAATGATCAGCACGGCTTTTCCCAAAGGCACACCTGAATTATGTAGTAGGGAGTGGGAGTGAGTGTTTGAGTTATCTGGGGAAGTGTCCAACCCTGTGGGGCAGCTGTGCTCTCAGGGAAGTAGCTGAGGGCTCTGCAGATCCAGCCACATGGAAAAAAGATAGGCAGTGAAATAAACAATTCGACAAAATTCTCACGTGTAATAACCAAAATGTCTGTTCCTTAAAATGCTAGGTTCTTCTGTCACGCTTCTTATGATTTAGATAAGTTTGTAACGACTTATAAAAATATGGACTACATTTTCCATTTTAAACCAAACTTTATTTTTCAGGAATCCTCCCAAGTACTATTGCCCTTGTGAGTCCTACAGAGAAATGTAGGGAACAGCTACAGTTTTCTAATTGCCATTGAATCAGGATTGACCTACAATAGTCTAAAATAGGTTTTTTCTCTGATTGTTTCTTTACCAGGCTCTTATCAAATATATAGAGTCTACCTAGCGAAAAAACAAGACTTCTTAGGATGTATCTTCTTCACATAACAGAAATAATAATAAAATGTCTCCTATAGGAGCTGTTGGTGAAACCCAGTTCATATTTATTGGTTAACCAAGGTCTTGGTGGGTTGGGGAGGTGTTGGTGAGAACGCACTAACTCTGGCTATTTTCTTAGGCAGCTCTTTATTCTCTATGCAGATTTGTTTGTCCAGGGCAGGTGATGTTAATGACATTCCCTTACAACTAAGGAAAGGAACACCCTCCTCCAAGGCGAGATCTTATTTGCCCCAATTTTTTTTTTTGAAAGCTGATGATATTTGTAATGTTGTCTGGTCACCAGAAAATTAAATCACATTTGTATTTCACTAGTGTGTAGTGAATAAGGGCAATTAAAAAGCCTGACTTACAGTGGTGAGTGCAGTGATGCTAAATTATATTTTTGAAAATTTTCAAGAAAAGAAACTGTGACTCAGTGGAGAGAATTACTGTTCAATCAGTCTATTTCAAGAAAACAGAATTTTTTTAATGTGTGACCCAAGTTTGTTTTTTACCTAGAGATAAATGTAGACATAGACATCTCCTCTTCTGAAATGAGGATGATCATAACAGGGCTGTATTCAGAAGGAGAATCATTGCCATTAGAATCATTCTATTAGTTTAGTATGAGAATCAGAATGAAGGCCACCCCTCATTCATTGCATTTTGATTTGGTCCCTACCACGGGGAAAAAATAATTAGAGGAGACAGAGCTTTGATTGCTCAAAGAATCACAGATCTAAGTCACAAGAGACCATAAAGCTCTATTTGAAACCCCCTCAACCCTTACTAGATCTTAGTGCTGCCAAATTAGGATTGCCAGATAAAATACAGGGTATCTGGTTAAAATGAATTCCAGATGAGTAACAAATAATATTTTAGTATAAGTATATCCCAAATGTTGCTTAGGACATTATTTATTTGGGATATATAAATTATTCATTGTTCATCTGAACTTCAGATTTAACTGGGTACTCTGTATTTTATTTGTTAAATCTGTCAACTCTGCTAATAATAGCAGCAGCAGCAGCAGCAATAACAACAGCAAAGCCTGCTAATCTCAGACATTATATAATAGCTTATTGATTGAAAGTATGGACTTTTGATCCAGACTGCTTGGGCTTGAATCAGAGCCCTGCCCCTGTAGTAGCTCGTGACTTTGAGCAAGTCTTAAAATTTCTCTATGCCCGTTTTCTTCATGTAAAATGGGATTAAAACAGTAAGGAGATTGTCATTAGGAGCATATTTTAGTACCATGTAAGCATATATGGGTTTTATTTTCACCATGAGGGCAGTAAGTTTTACCTCTTCTACTTAGTTCATTGCTGTATCCCCAATATCTACAATAGTACCTGCCAAGATTAGACACCCAATTCAAATGAGTTGATTGTTGAATGAATAAATGGTAATGTTTTTAAAGCTATTGATATAATAACATTTTAGTTATTTGGATATGGTAGCATAATCTTTTATGAGAAGCCTTCCTAGGTTCCCCACACAGAAATAACACCTTTTTCCCCAAAACCTGATCTATGTATGTTTGTTTAATCTCTTATGGAAACAACTAAGTTTCCCTAAGCTTCTGAAGGCAGAGCTATTCAGTTTGTATTCTTCTGTATGTTAAATGGTCAAATATGTTATTAGTATAGCTAAAAGATATGAGAGTTCCAGAGAAAAAATAGCATTTGAGAAGAAGGAAGATTACTGCTCATTTCAGGATTTGGTCATTTCTGTTTTGCTTTGTTTTCCCAGCAGTGAAGTATTACCAGTCTTGAATGAATGTGCTTCAATTCATTAAAAGCAATGATTTCTTTCTGCAGCACCTAGTAATTAGGCTCATTATTTTTAATCAGGAACAAAACCTGAGCAGTTGATCATTGCTTTTGTCTTTATTTTTAATCTTTTAGAAAACAAGTACATGAGCTTTTTGTTTGGACAATCATTATGAATTCTTGATACCATCTGTTTACTTAATTAGAAAAATGTGTGGCTATGAAGATTAATGATGGACCTTAACTGGATATAAATTCAGACATATATAGGATCGGTATTAATCTCAGTCAACCCTTTCAAGCAGATGCCATATTTTGGGGAAAAGGAAATTGAAATGTACCAAGGAGCGGTAAGTTACATGTTATATAAATTACTGTCGTGTTTAGAGATTTTATAATGCATGGGTAGTTAGTTTTTATCAAAGTTGGCAATACATTTGCCTTTTTTTATTATGAATTATTTATTGGGGAAGCTCAAGTAGGTAACATTGTTTGATTCTTAATGATGTATTGCTCTGTAGAGTACAGTTCAAAACAGCTTAGGTATATCTAATGTTTGTATATTTTGCCTAACAGACAAAATTAGTGAATTGGAATGTAGGACCTACAGCTTGGGGGATCTTACTCTTTCCACATATGCCACAAAATTCTAAGGATTAAAAAAACAATAGTGGGTGAAAATCAAATGTGGCGGTGGGCACCATTCTCTCAGATTCGGAACCTTGGGTAAGCTGTGGTCAAGACTGAAACATGCAACGTGTGTTTTTTATTACTTCATTTATTGGTGGAATCTGGTCCCTGTTCAAATCCTGTTCCATAGCCAGATCATACAAACTGTAATCCTAACTCATCTATTTCATTAAGTGGTTCATCACTTTCCTAGGCTTCCCATCTCTGCATTTTATTCCTTGCCTCCTTCCTTTGCAGCAGAGGCACAAGAGCATTCATTAATCCTGACCCCTGGAAAACAAACAAAAGGGAGCCCACACAAATTCATCAGTTGAAGTGGAAGGCAATTTACCCAGAGCAAGAGCCCACCCCATTGTTGCCAGATGAATGGCGCTGGTCGCTGGAGCCGAAGGAGGCTGCCACGCGAAAGACCTTTGATAATGCAGCCTTTATGGGAACCCAGCACAAGGGGAACACTGTCAGAGAGGCTGGGCCTGCCCGGCACCCTGAGCAGCGGGGCCCCGAGGCAGCAGGCCCAGAACTGGCTTGGCATCCTCAGTGCGGGCAAGGCGGGGTCATGCAAGTGTTGTGTGTTCGTGGTGCTTCTTACCAGTTCTGTGAAAAGCATAGCTACATGGGTCTCAGTAGAGCATTCATCTTTTGAAGAGCTCTCTTTAAAGGAATGCTCTGGAATATTTTTTTAATTGTGTCATTTTTTTCTATTGAGGGTCACATTGGTTTATAGCACTGTCTATGATTTAGGGGTATAGGAGCACACCTCCTCAGATCTCAGATGTATGTTATACCTCACCACACCCACCACCAAAACACCCTTGATCCTCTAGATTTTTTTTAAATAGATCTATTTTTACTGCCAATGGTAAGACTGTTGTGAAATTGGTATTACCGAGTGCCAGGTACTATGTTACACTTGTAACCATACAACAACCCTGGGAGCTAGACAGCCCAATTCACAGGTCAGGAAACGGAGGCTGAAACAGATAGAACACTCACACCTATTGAGTGTTGGAGTAAGGAGTTAAGGTAGGTCTTTCAGAAGCTTCAGTGGAGGGAAAAATCAAGTTGAGAATTTGCCTACCATGTAATTCTCATGCATAGCTGAGAGGTCCAATGAGCTCCCAGATGGAAAACCAATTTGAAAAAAATACGGTCACACGTGATGGTCAGGTATAACTAAGGCTTTGAAGCCTTGCTGGTCAATGATTTGCCTACATCTTTCCCTCCACTCAGTTTCCTCCCATTTTTCCATCCTGTTTTCTTTATTTCCCTCTTTGCAAGGAGATATTAAATATCACCCTGCACCAAGAGTCTGGGTTAGAAGAAAGCCATGTAGGATTGTATTGAGATCCCACCCATGTATGTAGCTCTTCTGACTGCCAGGTGAAGGCAGGGGTGACACATTACTCTGGCATCCCATGTGGAGTCACCTCATTGAGTAGTCACAGCCTCCAGTCTCCACAGGCTATTTCCTTGTGAGTTCCTTGCTGACAGCATGGGGGAGCTATGGGCACTGGCTACACTAATACTTACCAGGGGTGCAGGTACCAGTGTGCCCTCTCATCCCCTCACACTGACCCCTGAGCTGTCGATCAAGTTGCAATGAGTGGCAATTTCTCCTCCAGACCCCATTTTCTGAAATCAGTACATAAAGATCAAGGCTGCATGAAGTAATTAATGCTTGACCTATATTTATTACTCTACTTTTTCACTTGCTTTCCCGTCTCTCCATCCTCTCGGTTACTTTGTGATATTTGTAACATAGGCACCATTAAATTTCAGGAGTGCTTTTTCTCTCACGTTAGACCACATGAAGTACTTTTCTCTTCTGTAATTTTGGAGGGAGTGGTGGAGATGGATGCCAAGACATTGAGTAAAGCAGGACCAAAGTCACTCCACGTGGAGGATTTATGGAGAATTTGTTTTATACTTTATTATATGGTCATTTTGTAACATCTGTGCATAGCTAAGATATCCCATGAGACTAAAGCACTAGCCCCAGAAAATGGCATCGTGTGGTAGGATTTATTTTTCCCCAGTAGAAGTGAATCAAACTGGTCAAACCAGTTTCTCCCTTCAAAGATCCACACCTCCTACCCTCTCATGGAAACTTTAACATTTTCCTCTTCATTCATAAATAGTCTCACTTAATTTCCTTTGGGGACCCAAAATCTGTAACATGCCTCTTGAACAAAAAATTACATAGAAATTTAGAATTCTGGTAAAAGTGAGATCCAGGTTTTTAGTAGGCCTCTCTTAAGACCTGTCGCCTAAGTATCTTCAGAAACACTTAGATTTGAATGTTATCTGCAGAGGTGTTTGGGTGGAAGGGTGTGGTGCTGGACTCTGAAGACACAGTCATGTCTGAAGACTGACTCACACGTAAGCCTATGGAAGAGTTCTTCATATTCCATCTTCATTTTGTCGGGTGTAACTCCTCCTGACCTAGGCAAGTCTATGAATTCTTGTATTATGCAACCCTTGAGATGTACTTACAGGCAATGGAACTATTCAGTGGTAAATTCCCTTCCTAGGCGAAGAAACGTTCCTCTATCTGACCAAGGTTTGTTTTGTTTTTGCTTTTCTAGGCGCAGTATGAAAACCCACCACATATCTATGCTCTTGCAGATAATATGTACAGAAACATGATCATTGACAGAGAGAACCAGTGTGTCATCATCAGGTATGGGAACAAGCATTATTATGTATGGAGGACAGGTGGCCGGGCTGTATTTGGAGACTGTCAGGGAGCAGGGCTTTAGCCATCGTTGCTGCTGTCAGAGGGCAGTTCATATAATTGAGTAACAAGCAGGCTGTGTGCTTAGTCTTGGCTCACTACGTAACTCCAAATCATAATATACCCCTGCCACATAAGGGGTTAAGATTGTAGGGCACATAGTGCTAGCCAGATATTTCTCTGAGCATCACTGGCCTTGAACTAAAATAGTAAAATATCACCCCTCCTATTCTGTCTTAATCCATTTTGGAGATCTTTTCTGTCATAAGTATAAGAAGTATGTTTCTATTTGATCGGCTGGAATCCTTTTTTCTAGTTTCCTCTTTTTTCTTTCCCTAATAATGGAGTAGTTCAAGTTTGAGCTTTTTGGGTGTAATTTATCATTTATTTTTAATCTTCTGAGGGTATTGCTAATAAATACCAGCATTAAATGTGTAGCTATAATTCAGAATTCTTTTAACTTGACCCAGCTCTGAGTCTTTGCTTAGATTAAGTGCTTTTGCAATTTTGTTTACTATTATAAACATTTTCAAACATGCCAGCATCTATATTCCTATCACTTGGAACATAACAGTTAACATGTTGTAATATCTGCATTGATTTTTAAAATTTCTTTAATATTGTATTTGAAAAAATATATACAAACACTTCCAAAAATACTCAAAATTAAAGAACAGGTACAGTATTATAATAAGCTCTGTCATTCAGTTTGTATATTTGTTAATATATGACCAATCCTGTTTTACTTAGTCCTCCCATCCATTTAATCATCCCCACTTGATTAGATAAAGTACATCATTTCATTTGTCAGTAATTTCGGTGTATTTTATCATTTGCATTATCCTTTGTGTACCTTATCACTCCTGGAAAGGAATTGTTCTTTTATCATCATCCATTATTACCAATATTCTGATTCCATGACATTTTACATATTTTTTATAATTAGCTTGTTTTTACTTAGGTTTTAAACAAGGTTCACATATTGCACTTGGTTGTTAGTCTCCCAGGAATCATAATCATTAACAAACCTCTCTTACTCTTGTTTTCTTGGCATCTTTTTCTTAAGGAAGAAAGTGTTTTCATGCAGAACTTTCTGCAGCCAGGACTTAGCTGATTATATATGATGACACTGTACTGACTCCTGTATTTCCTGTATATTAGTAGTGTGGCAATGAAGACAGGACAGTATATATCCCTTCGATTTAGTATTCTTGCATTCTTTGGATAAATACCAAGCAGTAAAATTGCTGAATCATATGGTAGCTCTATTTTGAATATTTTGTGGAAACACCTTACTGTTTTTCATACGGACTGGCCAGTCTACATTCCCACCAACAGTGAATGAGGGTTCCTTTTCCTCCACACCCTTGGCAGTCCTGTTGCTTCTGGGGTTTTTGATATGGGCCATTCTCATGGGAGTGAGGTGGTATCTCATTGTGGTTTCATTTCCATTTCCCTGATTAAAAGCTTGTTCTGATTCAGATGAAATTTTTTTGGCAAAAATGCTTCATTGATGATACTGTGCACTCAGTGCCTATTGGTCTGTTGTTTTTTTTTTTTTAAGAGTTTTTTTTTTTTTAAAGATTTATTTATTTATACATAGAAGGTGGGGTACAGGTCAGAGGTGTGGGACGGCGAGAGGGTTCACCAGAGACAGAGCAGGGAGCAGAACAGGCAGATGAGAAAAACACTGCTGAGGGGAGCAGCGGGCGAGGCAGGAGAGGCCCGCCACAGCAGGCAGGGTTCTCCCGGGCTGAGTGTCGAACTCGCATCACAGGCTGCAGACAGCTCCACAGCTCTGCGCCACCAGGGAGGCCCGGTCTGTTTTTATAATGTTCAAATTGCCAGTGTGTCCACCCATTATAAATTCTCATTTCATGGTCATTGTGTAAATAGTTGGGAAATATGTATTTTCTTATTCTGTTAGTCCTACATTCACTAAACAGAGTTCTTTTATTTGTTTACCTTAAAATATAAGCCATATAAGAAGGCTTGATTTTTTTTTTTTTTTTTTGTCTTGACTTCCAGTACAATGAGTTGACACCCTGGCAACCCCTCCTAAGGTAACGTGTTCTTATTTTCAGTGTCATTCTAGTAGATTTTTAAATATCTTACCTGTTTAGTCCCACTGTAGATTTTCCTTGGGGTGCAAATGGTCCTAAGACCCTTTGACATGACCTAGGTGGTCTTTGATAGTTTCTATGGTTAAGATGTCCCAGGCTCATTTTCTGCTAAGACCTGGAATCAGTCAAAAACACTGGTTCATCTTAATGGGAAGTGGTGTTTAGACACTGCCGATCCAATCATTAAGGATGCTCACTGCCTTCTGTTATCTTTGTTTCTAGTTCTTTTCAGAAGACAAAGACAAGGAATATGAACTTTTTAAAGAAAAAATTGAAATGTAAATTCAAACTAATAATTTCCAGTTTGCTTTTAAGATTGTAGGGCTTTTACTTCTTTGACGTTTATACTTGTATACCAATTCTCTTCTGTTGAAAAGCTTGGTTTCTGATGATGTCATAACTATTTGCTTTATGTAGTGTATACAAAAATGAAAGTATCCATAAATAAGAATATGTGTGTGTGTGTGTACTTATAAACATAGGTATATATTTATAAATTTAGGTCTATAAATATGTTAATGTATTATTTATTATTATATGTATAATACATATATAGAAAAGCTACAATATATGAACTGTCAATTGCACTGCCAACCAGGGAAGTTTGCCTGAAACTTTGGTGTGCAGGATGTCTACTTGGACTTGATCACATGCTGTTTGCATGGTTGACCTTTAGTCTCCAGTTCCTCCTGAAGGTTTCAGCTAATACCAGCAACCTCCAGTTCCTGGAGGCCAGAACTTGTATGGTGTTTTCCAAGGCCCCCAGCTAAACAAAGACCTCCCAGGCAGGACGTTCCCAGGCCTAGAGATTACTTCCCAATAGCAGAGGGCAAAAGCCAACCTCTCTTACTCTGTGGTTGTCTCAGAGCTGTGGTTGTCTGCTTTGAGAAACTCATTTGCTATCTCTGTCATTCTGCAATTCACTCTTACCAGCTTTGTGATTCTGGGCGGCAAACCTAATAGTGATCTTGGCCTCCATTCCTTCAATTCTGGGTGAATTGATTGACCAGATGACTGCAGAGGTCTCTCTAGTTTGGGAACCTTTTTTTCTCCCAATTTTTCTAGAGGGGAGGAAAGGCAGGGAAATGCTTTTCTGGGCACATGGGGCCCAAGTTTGATGACACTGGAACAGCTGGTGCTTGCTCTGGTAGGGACTGAGTGCATTTGTGAGCTAAAAAAGACAAAATTCATTTTCCTGAGAGCTGGAAAAGAAGCTTGTTTCTTATGCTAAGGCATCTGTCAGAGCTGATAAGACTAGAGACTCTTAGTATCAATTAGGAAAGCAAGAATTAATGATGACCCAATCCCTCTGGCATTCTTTTAGACCTCCACCCACCAGTGCCCCTGGTGTGAGCTTGTCTGATGAGGAAATGCACCCTCTCTTGATGGGATACTGCAGGACACAAAGGTGGCATTATAGTTTCCTCTCGATCTTACTGAAGAGGTGGATATGGTGCCAAGATGGTCTGCTGACTATTTCTGGACTAGAAATCAGTGTAACAAATTGAATCTAAAAAGAAAGAAATCAAGGAAGGAGACTGGCTGCTTTCTCAAGCACAAACCTCCATAAAAGTCTTAGTCCTGGATTTTGGTACAGCTGCCAACTTGATCTGTTGAAAGAGCTATCCTTGAGCAGTCTCAGGTAGACTGACTCTGGCCAACCAGACTCACAAGTGAGTGTGACTCAGATCCCAACTCATGATTTTGTAAAGAGAATTCTTCCTCTGAAGAGATCTGTTGATTATTTCCCTAGAACACAGTTCAAGAGTGGCACCAGATGTCCACGAGAGGTTTGGGTTTGAGCAGAGGGACGGTCGTATTTTGGCTAGTGCCATTAGGTCACAGTCATGTCTGTTTCCTTTGGGGAAAACCATCATTTCTACTCTTTATTTTCTTGTCCTGCCTCCTTGTAAACCAATTCCCTTTATTGACCTACACTTCCTCCTGCCCACCATTGCCATCTGCTAGGTTCAATTCTGGTCAGGGGTAAAGCCGAAGCTTTGCCTTAGATGTTTCCCAAGTTTTCCCAACAGCTCACTGGCTCACAAGTCAGGGAGACTGGATTCTGTAGGTGCTGATTTCTTCTACCAGGCCTTCTGTTCGCTAAGTTAACTTTCCAGGGACAAATATTTCCAATTCCGGGATCACCCTAATAATTCAGTGACTGTACACGTATCTAGACCACACATTCAGAGATCCTGTCTTAACTGATTTATGGTGGGCCCAGAGCATCAGTATCTTTTTTCAAACTCCCTAATTTATTGTAGTTCAAAATCAAAGCTAAGCCTCCTGAAATCCTAATTCCAACTGACCTCTTGGCTTTAGCACCATTAATCCAGGCAAGATCTGCTTCTCGGTGCCTGCCCTCTGCTGAGTGCTTTCCATATCGGTCATCCCTTTTCATCCTCATAACAGCTCTGGATTGTTGGCATTAATATTTCTTGAGATTCAACCAGAGTGAGGTTTAAAAGCATTCTAATTACCTTAAAGTAGCAAATGACAGAGCACCTATTTGGACTTAGCCTTGTCTGATCAAACCTCATACACTTTCTCTATGCTCAACTGTGACACCTCTTTGTGTCTCAGATGTCCCACATTTCAATGGCAGATTTAATAGCTACCATACACTATGGCGTGAGGTCAGGGGGCTTGTTGTCCTAGATTTGAGCTCCTGCAATAAAGGTACCCCCAAACGTAGATTTTTTTTAAACCCAATCCTTGCTTTGTTGTTGGTCATGATTATCCCTGCTATCCAGGAGTGGTGGTTGTGTCTAGTGTTACGTGGAGCACAGATGGTCAGCACACAGCCAGACTTAATGAAATAGCACAGTTGTATTGATGTGCTGAGCCATGTTTATTCATGCAATAGATGGCCTTACCTGGGCCGTTTCTTTGTTTCTTGACCTGATATTCCCAGACATGGCCAGGAAATTATGGATGTTTTTTGTAGTTGGTGCAGTATGCCACGGAAGCCCTCATTAACTGCGGAAATCAGTAGGGTCAGCTTTACAGATAGCCCTGCTTTTCACTCTGAAGTATGTTCTTTCAAAGCCATCTAGTTTTAAATGCTTGCATTTATCAAAGAGTATATATTATACCAAATTATGCATCCTTGGCACATAAAATTAAAGTGTCCATGTATTATAAATTGTTGAACTACATGGCTTATTAGAACTAATGAATATGAAATAAATTTTATAAATACTACTTTTATTGATCTTTTCAGAATTTAGAAAACTTCTTGAAGATGTGCATGGTTTGTATCTATTTAAGAAGCTATCATGAAAAGTTCAAATGAACATATTTGATAAATTTACAGGGAAACGGTTGAATTATTTGAGTTCTTCTCAGCTAAAAGTTGGATTCATTCTTTATCAAATGAGTGGGCATTATGCTATTTTATCATGTGAATACATCAGAAATAACTCCAATTTTGGCTATCGAGAAGTCTCTCTCCTAACCTGGAGGCTCAGAAACTATGATTCTTTAAATAAAGTTGCATTGGAACTTTTTTTATACACCCATTTCTTACCATATATCTTTGGCTGCTTCTGTGCTACAACTGCAGAGCTGAGTTCTGGTGATAGAGACTATGACACACCCTTTACAAGAAAATTTGCCAACTCCAGCCTTAAGCACCAGTTAACACTGTGAAATCACATTTCTGTGACATACCAGAATCTCAAATTCAACAGGTTTATAATGGTTCTTTTGTTTTGCCCTCAGACCTATTCCTCTTTCAATCCTCTCTTCCAAATGTACTTGCCAGATGAATGGTCCTTAACGATTCTATCATGTAGCCTATGTCCTACTTCTGCTGAAATATCTCAGTGGCTCTCCATTGCCCAATAGGAGTCAAAGCCCCAAGCATGGTCACCTGCAGCTCTTTTCTTGCTCTAACCAAATTGCTCTACTCTTTCCCTTTAACGGGTCATGTTCCTTTCTAGGTAAAGTCATTGTCCAGGTGGTTTTCACTGTCTGGAAATACCCCACCCTACCCCACCTGAACCTTCTCACCTGCAACCCAGTAATCTCCCCACACTCTAAATTTCTGTAGCACTTCATATATTCCTCACTTAATTTTTTAAATCTGTGTGTGCTCCTTTTTAAGTTTTTCAAACTGTGATGACTGGAAATTCTTGTTAGACTTTTTGACTTCTTTGGTACACACACTAAATTTTTAATGATCATTTTGAAACTGAAATACTTGAAATAAGCTATAAATGCTATTTGTATTTAGGTAAAGGGGAGATAAATTTGGTCTGAACAGCAAAGGTGTCACAGATGTGGGTCTTCCCTGGAGGATGTGGGGGTTAAAGAAAGCATGAATGAGTGAATGGCTGGGTGGTCTCTGAAAGTCATGCAGTGTGGTGGGGGGAAGATAAGGATATCATTGTGCTGGTTTTCCTCTGACAAGTGGTTTTGGTGAGTTACTTGAGAGCCAGAAGTAAGTCTTCCACCAGTTTCCATTTTATAGCCTCCTGGCATGGGTGCAGTATTGCAGAATTGTTTGATGAAAAGTTCATTGAAAATAAGGTTGATTGGGCGGCAGGTACTTCCTTGAGTGTCTGGTTGGGTGATCTGGAGATAAACCTACAGGCAAGGTAATATCTTCCAGGTCTCTGAGTGCCACATGGTGCCACAGATGGCTTGTTCACAAAGATTACTCTTTTGGTAAAAAAGAAATGGGATCTTGAGAGAACGCAGATTATCTAATGAGACTTTGAAAGTCTTTCCTGTGTTAGAAAGTGTGTGAAGGAATAAGGAACAGGAAGTAAATGTGGGTGCTGGGCAGTGCCCTCAGGCAAAGATGCAACTGTTAGAGCTGCCTTAGTGTCCTTGACTCTTGACTGAAGAGCAGCACCTGAAGTCACACGTCAACCCCTGTGGGCCTAGTCTACAGAGCAACTTCATCAGTCAGCTTAGCTCATTAATCTCTTAGGCTTCAAAATGCAGGATCTGTGTTTCAGAATTACATATGTGTGATCCCTTTAGATGTCAGAAAACATCTATTCAAACCTACTTAATAAAATAACCCTGGTGTGGTATAAGTGGGAGGAGAACGACAGGTTTTACTTATATTTGCTACCATCTCTATGTCACCAGATGGATGTTGGCTGTGTGGCCAGGGCCATTTCTGAAGCCTTTGCCAACTGATCTCTATGGAGACTTAGGAGGCCTGGGAGAACATTTTTGTGGTGGTTTTATTGCTTCCACCAAAAGTGAATTCCTAGCAGTTTGGCCTGTGTCAGCTTGTGCTGCCCTGGTCTGATTTAAAATTGTGATAAGAATTTGAAAGCATTACATTTAATACAGGTTCATATTCTTTGAACGAAATATCCTGAAGTAGCTGTTTTCTAGAGAAGAGTGTGTTCTGTCCATGTATCCAGCACCAGTTTGAAAAGGCTTGATAGGTTATATCCCGAATGTCTGCTGAATAAATATCTTCTAAAGAACAATTAAAGACAGGAGAGGTATTTTGCTGGTATGTCAATAGGATTCCAATATGGCAATTTCCATAGAGGGAAAGGAGATAGTTGTCAATATTGGATCTAAGATTTCTGACCTCTCTGCTGTTTCACAAACATTTTGTGTTTGGAATACTAAGGATTTACAGTAATAAAGATTAAAGATGAGAAGATTGAAAACATCAGAACACCTCTACGATTTGGCTTGTGTCTCATCTCTACTCCCTGCCCCGCATCATCAAGGGACGCACTGATTCTCAAGCTGTCTTCCTGTCTTTGATGTATTTCAGGAACCTTTTTATTAGCATTGGAACTCTTTTCTGAGTGTCTGAGTGTCTCTTGGCCTACCCCGCTTCTTGTTTATCCTGGCAGCTCTGGCCTTTGAGGCTCCCTGTCCCTCTGGCCTGACTTGGGGTGGTTCTTTCAGCTCACACCCCTGACCACGGAGTGTCTTTGGGGATTGGCCTCTAGTTGTGGGTTTGAAGAACAAGGACTCAAATCCACCCTTTCCCTCCAAGCTGGCTGCACATCTTACCTCCTGCCTTGTGTGATTGTCGCGTTTTCTTCACCATTAGTCAAAGAGTGTTATTCAGGAAGGGCTGACTCATTAGCTAACTAATACACTCTCCGTAGTCACAATAGACACCCATTTGAATACTTGCATTGCGTCTTGGCATCCTTTATTTGCATCATTTACAACCTAACAAGCTAGGTATTACTAGCTTTTTGCAGATCAAGACAGTGAGCCTCAGAGAGGTAATAATGAATGTTAAACATCTTGCATATGAAATGTGACAAAACCAGGCACCAAGGCAGGCCCCCAGGCTCCACTATCAACTTTCCACTTTTCTCTGCTGTTTGAGCCTGCAGGTGTCGGGTTATCTTGTTAAAAACCCCATGCCACTCACCATCATGTGGGGCATTGGAACTATCGCTGGGTTTGAGTAACAGGACAGATTCTTGTTCTCTCTGAAGTACGTGACCTTTGCATGCCTCAGTTCCTTCATCCATAAAATGAGAACTGATAATTTCAAGGAATGTGAGGTAGAGCTGAATGAGGAAGTTTACATGAAGAATAGTTTTAAACTGTTAAGGGATGATAAAAAATGTTAGTTACATTAAAAGGAATTTGAGAGCTAATATGTCAATGGCGGAAGTGGGGTTCAAACTTGATCTTCAGATTAAACATGGGGTCTTCCTTTTACTCAAGTTGGACTAAGCTGAACATAGTTTGGCGCCATTTTCTTGGCTGAAAGAAAGTAGATTGAAAATTTTGTCTACTTTGTAACACTAATTGATCAAGAAGAAATAGCAATTCATGGTCTTGTTCACACTTGCCTCATTATGTTAAAGATTGAATTTTATCATTTACTTAGTAGTTTTGGCAATTGTGTCTGATTTTGTATTTTTTGCATTTAGCCATTGCATGTAGTGGAGGATTTATTCTTCAGGATCATTGCAAGGTCTGGTAGATCATCTCTTTCTTTTCATTCCTGGAAACTCCCCCTGCCCGGGCAACAGAGATGCTTTACCTCAAGTGAATTTTTTCCTCCAGAACCAATGGGGCTACAGGAAGGGAGTACATGAATTGAGTCTTTGGAGAAGGCCCTCCAGAACCTTCTTCGATGTGGTTTTCATTCTCAATCACTTGTCTCATGATCGCAGTGATGCAAGCTGTTATTTGTTAGTTCTGACTGTGTGTGAGATAATACATGTTTGGGGCAGAAGCCTCACTTAAGGGGGTGTGGATCAGTAAAGACTCAGGAGTAACTAAAAGTCTGATGAACTAGTTGCCATTCATAAACAGATTTAGATTTGGGTCATTTATTCTGGGCAGGAAGTCTGAGAAGCAGCCCTTGATCTCCTGGTCCTCCCTTATTTGTCTGTTAGGTTTCTTTTGATGAAGTGCACCACATTTTCTTTCTCAATGCATTAACATTTTATGGAATATAGTCTGAGAGTATGAAAACTTCCTGTTCCTTATCATACTGCCATCCACCAGCTGTAGCATCTCCTGACTCCTGCCCAAATTAGTCATTTGTGTGATGGTTGCCAAGTGGTGGCCATCTCTTCCTACAGCCCCTTCATTTATTAGGTGGCTCTCTACTGTAAGAGTTTTCCCTTGTCCCCTAATTATTGACTTATTTATTTTTTGTGACTGTGGACTTAGAGCTTCCTGTTTTATTCAGTGGATCGAATCCACTGTTGTCTTGATTTGGCCAGTGGAAACCCTTTCAAACTGACTTGTATGTGTGACATGTCCCCATCAGTCACTGTATATTTCTTTACTTTTTGATACAGCTGCCTGTCATATGCTGGGTTTTTATTTTCCCCATTCCAATCCTAGAATTAATTGACTCTTACACCAGCGAGTCATGGTTCCTTTTATTGGAGAATGATATTTTGAGGCAAAGACCTGGTGCTTTGTGACTGATACTGGTGTGTCATTGTTTTTACCCCTCTCCATGGAAAATTCTAGAAATACATGTATGTGTATAAACCCACAAAGTACGTACATCTGCATGAGCACAAATACGTGCTTGCATTTATTTATAACTAATTCTGTACCTATTTTGTGGTTACGTATACTGACAACTTAAATTTTATAGACTGATACCTTTTATTCCAATCCATGGCCTTAAGGGTTTTTTTTTTTTAATTTTTTTAATATGTTCTCTAATAGAGTGTTTTTTCACATTATTTTCAGTTTATTTATGTTGTTCAATGTACTTATTTATATGCTCATTCTAATCAGTCTCCCAGGCATCAGTGGGTTCTTCCATTCACTTCCTCCAGGTTCCGCTTCCCCCACAGGGTGCTGAGTCCTTGATCACCACACCCATGGGCCCGTTCCTTGCATGGCTTCTCAAATGCCCTTTCCTGCCCTGTGTCCTTAGTCTCTGTGCACCTGTCACCCCATGATCTCCCAGCCCTACCCCAAAGTTTACATAAATAAACTTTTATCTTGGTGCAAAGATATCTATCAGCTACTGAGGCCCAAGATTTAGAGGTCTAGAGGTCACCTTTGATCCCCTCTTGTTATAACCGAGTTCTACCATTTTTGACTCCTAAGAGGGCATGAGTTCACCTCCTTTTTCTCTTATTACTACCAGCACTGCCCTCACAGAGACTTTCCTCTCCCTCACACTTTTAACCTGGCTTCCTCCTACCAATCTGGGCTTCATGCTGCACATGGGTTCCCCAGCGGTGTCCTGGGCACCCCAGTGGGCAATGGTGACAGCTAATGGCACATTGCTGGGTTTCCCTAATATTAAAGTCCACACAGAGGATGGTCCCATATCTAATTTTATTTTGCAGGAAATCTGTTTTGTGCTGGTATGTTTTAAAACCTCTTAACATTTGCTAACCTCTTTATTAAAGAGAACAGGCTTTACCCTCAAGATTCTTGGCATGTGAGCTAAAATTTAGTAACTTTGACAATTGTTCATAGTAACAACTGACTACTTTAAAATTATTTATCTAAAATGCATAGAAGTTTAAAGTGATGCTCCAAAGACCTCCCATGACTACCTCACACCCCTGTCATCGCTACTTCGCTTCCCAAGTTCCACTGTCCTGAATTCTAGCTCCTTTATGGGATCACTCCACCTATCTTTGCTTCCCTAATCTTTGTCTTATTTAGTTTTCTGTGCTTCTGAATTTGACAATAATGGAATCATACTGTATGTATTCCACGTATGGTGTGTTTATTATTCACACATTAATGTTCCTAAAATTTTGTCATAAAATTGGGGAATATAATTCCTTTTTCTCCTTTTCTAGAATTCCACTTCTAATATTTACTAAGTAAAATTTTATTAAGTATATTTTATTAAGTAAATTTAGTAAATTTACGATTTAAGTAAATTGAGTCAATTTGGAGAAAAATACTAAATAAATAGTAGAAGAAAGCACTGCTTTTCTAATTTAAGATACAACTTCTAGAGTATTGTTTGTCCACTTCAGAAGTCCAGTGAAGACAATTAAATTAGAAAAGGATGCCTATAAACATAAGCAAAGCAAATTGCTTTAACTGCAAGGAGAGACAAGGTAAATAATTTTAGACCTGCTATATATATAATCTGTCCGATACCTTCACATTCTTTTAGTCCAGAGAAAGAAACAGTATTTTCCCATCTGAAAGGGTCAGTATAATTATGGTTCTATCTACTGTAAGCTTCAAGTAATTATGTAATGTTCTATTATTATATCTTATTCTGAGCAATTACCAGTCTCTGATCAATAAAAGTTCTTTTAAGTGTCTGTAAAATGAAACCAAAAAATGAAAAATCAGATCAATGTTCATTTAGAACTAATTATTTTAAATCTTCTGAAAAATATCACAATTACTAAGAATGTATATATGTGTTCTATTATCGGACCTGGCATACTGACTCTAATATATGAAATGAGTCACTTTCCGTTCTTCTTTTCTTTTGCTTGTAACAAAAGAGCCAAAATTCTTCATGCCTGATCACACTATTAACTAAAGACACATTGGGGGGAATAACTGTTATATCATAATTCTAATATATTTGTTGTTCTCTCTCCCCCACCCCCGTCCCTCTCTTTTTCTCTTAGATACACACCCCCCCATGCTCTAGTGAATTCTAAATATGAAAATGTTTACTAATCATGATATAGGAAGTTGACTAATAATCCAAAGAAACTGATCAGTGTTGATTATCATTGTGATGTGTGATCCCATATTTTCTCGAAATGCTGTATTTAAAAATCTGAAATATATATGTAATTGCCTGTCTCGAAAATCCAAGTATTAAGAGAAATCACATCAAATGAAACAAGAATCATCCAAATACCAGTTCCCCAACAAGTCAGAAATGTTTCTTTTCCATTGTTCGATTACAGTTCTTTCCCATTGATTACTTTTCACATAGTTATCACATTATAGACACAGTGTCTTCCGCTTGTGTTGCCACTTAACCTTTGTTGCATTGTCTTTGTTACCATGTAGTTTTCTATTTACTGCAAGTGTATATGTAATATTATGTTGGGTTATTGTTCTGTTGTACTCTTGGACTTTCCAGTATTCTTGAATGTTCACATAGTTTTCAACATCAGAAAATGGAATTTCATTGTTGACAAAACCTGTGCTTCAAATGAATGAGAATGTGAGTATTGACCTAGGATCTAGCATATACTTGATCTGATAAAACTGACCATTTAAACAGATCAGTTTCTCATGCAACTGAAATATTTATTACACCTACTTGTGCCTGCAAGGAAATATGGGCTCTGTAAATTCTACCTGTCATCACATCTTGCTTATGAAGCTTCAGTTTGGTTTTCTAACTCATGTGATCAGGCAACCAGGAGCTGAGTAATAGGCTATGAGTGGGTTGCACAGGTGGGTACAGAACCTCAAAGGTCTTTAGAGAATGTGGTTCCCTCTTTCTTTCTCATTAAACATTTACTATGTTAATTCAAGGAAATTCCACACAATTCTGAATTTTGCTGTGGTGGCTATGGTGTTGCTTTGTTATTTGGAAATACCAGTATATTTTCAAATGTGTTTCCTCTGGGAGTAGGGGATCACCAGAGTACCGAAATGTTTCTTCTTTTTTTGAGTAAACAATTGATACGTCAATTTGGTTGGGTGTTCATAAAAGATTATTTACACCCCAAAATCCTTAATCACCAATAGCAAGCAAAAATATTGTCTTACCAACTTGTTAGCAGCCTGAATTTTTATACTAAATTCCACCATTTTATGTAATGTGGATTCCATCAATCTAAGGAATTCTATCATGGTAACACAAAGGCTGCTGACAGAGATGAGAAATCTGACTTAAAAGTGTTTTGAATTGAGGTCATCATAAATTCAAGGGGATTTTGAAGGAAAACTGCTATTTTGAAGAGTAGGCTGCTATTAACAAAAGGCTCTTCCCATGCAGTAAGGCCACCAAACGGAAGGTAGTCTTTGTTATTCAGGATGTGATTAATATTGCCTCATCATTTAATTTTAGAACTTCTAAAATAAAGTTGGTTGCATCAGTTTAAGTCACATGGTTTGAAACCCTAGTGCCTACTTTTTCTTTTTTTCTAATTATAGAAGTAACACTATGGATGTGTTACTAAAAGTTTGGAAAATAATGAACTGAAAGAAGTCTCCAAAGGCATCTTTTCCTTTACCAAAACCTCTGCTAGTATTTTGTGGCAGTTCCAGTCTTGTGGGTTTTTTTTTCCCCCTTTACAATTGTATAACCATATTTTATGTATAACTTGAATCTGACTTATTTCATTTAACATGAGTCCATGTACTTTTCCCCTTCTGTTTACAATTTTCATGTCAGCTGCCATTTCTTTACAATACTCTGTCCCTCTGATAGTCCATGCCGTTTCTAGTCATGCCGCCTATTGTCAGGCCTCTGCAATGCGTACTTGTCTACTCTGTGCACAATGCTGATTATCAACACCCAGGCCTCGCAACCTGTTAATACTGCTCAGGTGACCTGATCCTGCTGGAATTGGCCATTCTCAACCACTTCTTTGCATCTTTTTTACTGAATTCCTTTTCATGTTTACTTTTTGTTCCGGGGAAGGGGATTCAGGAGAGCTGGTTGTGATCTACTTCATGGGTGTGTATCTTTGTCTTTCCTCAGTGGTGAAAGTGGTGCTGGGAAGACAGTGGCTGCCAAATACATCATGGGTTACATCTCCAGGGTGTCTGGAGGAGGCCCCAAAGTCCAGGTGAGTTGGTGGTAGCCCGTTTTTGAGACCCTGAGTTATGTGAATGTAAGAGGCTCCATTTTCTGTTTTTTTAAAAAATTCTTCCACAAAAAAGACACTAATTCTATAATTGAGAAACTTGAAATCATAAAGAAATCACATGATACGAGATGGTGATGCCTAATATATAGGTTCAATAAAAAGGTTCAAACTCTAAAAGGAAAATAAAGGGCATGAAAGACACTTATAAAAAAGAAAATATAAAGGACTCATAAGATGAAAATGTGTTCTTCTCATGATAATTAAAGTACTCATTAAAATGACACTGAAAAACTATTAACTGTCATTGACAAAAATTTTATTTTGTTTTAAACAACCCTGGATAAGAATATAGAGATGTAATCTTCGTATGGAGCATGAACTGGTATACTTTTGTAGTGGTCATTTCAGCAAAGTCTATATCAAATTTACATGCCTACACCCTTAACTCAGCAATTCTGCTTAAAAAAATTCTTGACATGTGTTGTAATGTACACCAGATGACACATGTACAGAGTTGTTTGATGTGGCTTTTTTTTTTTGTAACATAATAGACTGGAAACAACTAAAATGTAAAATTTGTGGTTCTAATGTAATAGCATATTAGATGATGGCCTATGACTGATGGACTTCATGTATTGATATGGCATGAATACAAGATATACCATTAATTGCAAAAAAACAAGGCTTGCAACATTTTGTGTAAAATGCTACCATCTGAGGTATTAAAAGAGAACTGTATATCTGTGTTTATTCAGATACATATAGCATATCTGTAGTAGGAGACATAAGAAATTGACAGTGGTTTCTTCAGGGAGGGAAACTGGGATTTCCAGGTAGGGTACTGTCATGTGCAGCTCAGGGACGGGCTGCGTACACCATGGGGTCAGTAGACTGGGCCATGTATACAGGTAGAGACCAGGTGTGTAGTGGGCTGTACCATCTGGGTTTGTGTCATTACAGTCCATGCCCTTGCGTAACAACATCATTGCCTAACCACATGTTTCCTAGAACTCTGTTTTGAGCTATGTAAATAAATTTTCAATTCTAGAAATTTACCAAAAAAATTTCAGTAGAGAGAGAAAAGAGAAAGAGAGAAGAAAGTTTAGAATGCAAACAGGAAAGGGAAAAGACCCAGAGAGCAAGAATATGGGGGTGAGAAGGAGGGGAATCCAGGGCAGAGAAGAAACACACTCAGGAGGGTGCCATGAAGGATGGGGGGGGGATTAGCTGATCTCACTTTAGTTGACACATACGGTGTATAGTACTGACTCCCTTGGTATGACCCCCCCCCCTTTGTAGAGAGTGATGGCTGATGATCATTGAGAGAGGGGGCATTTAAAAAAAAATTTTTTTATTGGTATTTATATTTTAATTTTGTATTCCCCTTGGGTAACCCACCACCAATTCACCTGTGACCCATCACCATGGTCCCTTGTGCCCTTTTCTATCCCATTTTGAGCCCTTATCAGAGAGGGGCCATCTTTAGGTCCACAAGGGGCTGCCCAAACTCATACTGTGCATGACTGGCATCGACTGCCAGAGACTTTTTTATTGGGAATTCATGCTCCAAGGTGGATTTCACTCTAAAGATTATTTTTTTATTGCAAATCATTTAATAAATGATGCTACTGCCACAGAAAGCTGTGGACTTCAAAATGGCACATCAGAATTCTCTTTATGGTGGTTTTGTCTGCCAGTTAAACCGTGCTTTATCACTTCTAGGGAATCAGAAAGCAATTTAAGGCAAAATCCAGAATTTCTTACACAAAGTAAAGGGGTCTTAGAATGGCCTCTTTTGCTGACTGAAAGGAAGATCTAGAGCAGCGCTGTGCAGTTGAAAGATGCTACAAATTAGTACATACACATTAAAAAATTTCAAGAAGCCACATTTAAAAAAAGAAAAAGTTATGAAATTCATTTCAAGATACACCTTATTTCATTGAACATATCTGAAATATTACCTTTTCAGCATATGTAGGATATGTAATACATTAAAAAATTGGTGAGGCATTTCACATGCTTTTGGCTACCTAGTCTTTGGAATCCAGTGTGCGTTCTGCACTTAGACAAATCTCCATGGGAACAGCAATGTTGCAAGTGCTCAGCAGTGACTCATGGCTCACGGCCTCCATATTGGATGTTGAGTGCAGCTGAGCTGAAGTTGGTGTTCAGTCCACTTGATTTTCTCCATTCTTGGGATCACATTCTTGGGATCACCCTAGAATAGCGACATGGAGATAGGAACCCGGATGCTGTTTTGTATGTGGACTACTTCCTTACCTTCATTTGCTCTTTTTCTTTGCCCCCTGTATGCTTACTGCATGCCACAAAACTGTTGTATATCTTGATAGTGGAAAAACGTATGCATGTATCAAGATTCTTGGTTTCAAAGTGAATAATTAAAGAAGGGAAGAACCTTGTTTTGTTCTCATCCTCTGAGAAACTGAAGGTTGATAAATGTCATGGGCGTGTTTGACCAACAAAAGATAAAGCAGAAGATCCACAAAGTCAGAATTAATTTTACAAAGAAAGGAAAGTTTGAATTTTTAAACAACAGTAGGAAGCTCAGGAGTATGTTTCTAAGCAGTTAAAGTGACCCCATGGAAAGACCACCCAGAGTTTGCCCTTTATGCCATGGCTGATACCATGTCCCCCTTTGATGGAATTCCAGTTCTCATCCTCTTTTGAATGTTCAGGAGGGCACCAAAGGAATGCTTTGGCTGTTACATAGTCAATGAGTAGTTAGTGCTGTAATCTAGTCATATTTGTTACAAACAACCTGGTAGCCAGACTGCAGACGTTTAATGTTGATTTTTCTCTTCCTGTTTTCTTATGAGGACAATAATACAGCCCTCTTGGCTTAAAATTAATCAGTAGCTAAAGAGCATAAGCCAAAACCTTGTTATTTCTGGAACATGTTTAACCACAGAATGTGAATAATTAGAAGTACAAGGAATGATTCACTTGTGGAAAGACCTCTCCAACATCAACTCTATCTGTTGAATTGTCCTGACCATAGAGTGTTTTGCACACTTGCAGTCTAGTGCAGAAGTGGGGTGTTTAAAAACCAAATTCTTCCCCTCCAGTAAGTCAGGAATTGTTCCACATGATCCATTGTTAACCCTTGCTGCCCATAACATGCCTCCATGCTGACAAAATCAATAACAGACCAGAAGTCTAAAAACTGTCACCATTTCAGAACCTCTCTACTTGTTCTGGGTCTGCCCACCCGATGCTACAAACAACAAATAATCTGCACCTGTATTTTAACAAGATGTTTCATACACATGTAAGTGTGGGAAGAATAAGACTTGTGTCCACAGCCTTATCGGGCAAGGAGAAATGTTTTAATTCCCCTTAAGGTAACTGTCAGTGAATAAGGTGGAGGTGGGGATGGAATAGGTGGGTAGAGAAGGGGCAGTGGTAGTCAAGAGGTGCTACTTCCTGCTTCATCTTCCTTCCTGCTGTGATTCCTAGCATACCTGGGAGTGCAGAGTAAAGCTCTAGATCTAGTGTGGGGATATTTGTAGTCTTTTTCACAGTGGCACCCTGGCTCCAGGAAGGGTCAAGGGAGTTAAGGAAGCTGGAAGACACAAACTCACAAAGAAAGAATTAATCCTCCAGACACCCCAGAGACACATGAATTTGGGTCTGTCACCCTGCACATTCAGAAACCAGGTCCTTAGGGAAAGTTTGGCTTTGGTTGTATAGTGGGCACTTGCACCTTCCTAATTTCTGTTCTCTTTGCTGTGACAGCACGTCAAGGACATTATCCTGCAGTCCAATCCACTGCTCGAAGCCTTCGGGAATGCCAAAACTGTCCGAAACAACAACTCCAGCAGATTTGTAAGTGTCTTCCCTCTTTCGGAGAATGTCACCAGCTGGATGATGTTGACATTCATCATTCCTGCTTCCCGCTCACTGTGCCCCAGGAAGTGGGAGCTTTTCACATATTGCTGGGAGGCTACCTGTTCAATCCTTTCTTCCTTTTCTATATCAGCATGAAGTCAGGCTTCCATTTGTCCTTTGAAGTTATTTTTGAGCCACATCGATGTAAATAAGATGTTTTTGAAAACTGCTCTCAAGTTGCCTTACAAAGGGAAATAAAAATTGATAGACGTGTCAGCCTTGGTCCTGGAGGAGTTTGCTCTGTGCTCTGGAGAAAAGACCTTCTTTTCTGGACAAGGAAATGAGAAGACTGATCCCAGGTCTTTCTGTCTTGCTTCTGCTTCCTACAATTTGGTCTGTGGACACTTAAGGGAGCAGACATTTTGCTCCAGCAATTTGGAGAGAACCTTCCTCCTCTCTGCTAGCCAGAGCCCACTACCTACCCCCCCCCCCCATATAGCTTTGTATATTTGTTTTATGTGTATTCAGATAACAACATCTAAAAGTGACTGGATTTAGCCTGACAGATTACCTTCTAACTGACCGCTTCCCAAGGCAATAAAAATGTCAGCTGAATGCGTTGTCATGCATGTCCATATAGACTTATTTTCTGTCTCCTGAGGGGGTGCATTGGAAAACTGACAAGGATGGATATGAACATATACCCCTTGACAACAATTCAACATTTACAACGATATAAGCATTTGTCCAATAGTTTAGATTTAGGTATATCTTGCATCCTATCTCAACCATAGATTGGCAGTAAAGTATTCAAAACCATCTGTGAGACTGATTCTGTATTATTTTAAAATAATTGGGAAGTTTGGAGAAAAACAGTTTCTTTTTCACTCTTTTATATTGGAAGGAAGCTTCTGTTTCTAAAAGAATTCTTAAAAAGTTCTCATGCAATAATTGTCAAGTTCCTTGGTGAGTTATAACTGTCGAATTGCCCTCGCCTTTCTAGCTATTCAGTATTATTCAAGCTATTTACTCATTTGTTCATTCTTCATTTTCTTTGCTCAATGCCTCGGCTGTGTTATCTTAAAGAAATTTCTAGATAATGAGACAGGAAAAAAGATGTGAATTTTCCACTTGTCTTTTATATTTATTCTACACTTGTCCACCTAAATCTGCCTTGTGAAAATGAATTTGACTAAATTTAACTCTTTAGCTAGCTACCTTTCCTCTTAGAGAGCAGAAAAAAAATTAATGTTTATATCATTCAATATTTTAAAAAATTGAAACAAAAATGCCAGGCTTTTATTATTTTTCTAATCACAAAATTTTATACAGTCCCAATAAAAAGATGGGGAAGAATAGAACTGGATAATTTACACACCTGATGAGTCATCAAAAGATATGATATTTCTCACAAGAAAAGGTATTTCTCACTAAAATGAGAGAAACATATATTAAAGTCATATATCATCCTCTCTGAGATGGGCAAAGAAATTGATAACACCAGAGAAAAGATATTATTGACTGAAGACTAGCACATCCCTCAGGAAAGCAATTTGGCAATTTTTATTAAAATTCAAAATGTTCATTCTCTTTAACCCAGCAATACATTTACGATAAAATATCTAAGTTTCCAGTGAATAATGACTTTAAAAAAGAAATCCATAATATGTTGTTAAATTTTTTAAAATAGTTGGAGACTCTGTTTACAAGGTGGTCCCAATTTTATTTTCAAATGCAAATTATATCAAGCATAGTTATGGTGTCTGCACATCAAAATTATAATATACTATAACATACTGTTATAATATACCATAACAGTGATTATTTAATCGGTGAAAGTGATATCAGTAGAATTATGGATAATTTCACTTTAAACAATGGACGGGAATATGAAACCTAAAAAGTCATATATCTACATTTGAATCTTTTTAAACTTTAACAAGTACGAACTATTTCAGATACTACTTAAAGCCAGTTCAGTGAATACTAGTATACTCAGGTACTTAGGTTAGTACCTACCTTAAGAAATAAAACATTACCAAGATTCAAAGTTTCTTTACATCTAATTATGAAAATGTGACAGTGAATTTTTATAAAACTTAATATCTTTGTAAAACTTCCTTTTTCCCCCAAGGCCACTCTACAACAAAACTAAACTTGTTGCTCTCTTACTAAGAGTTTTAACTTTTATTTAATGATTTTAAAGAGTGTGTGAGTATATCTCTTCCATTATAGCAGTGATCTTAACCTGGGCTACATATAAATATCACCCCATATGGTTAAAAGCCTCTCAGCTCTGGGTGCCAGCCCTAGAGACTCTGATTTACTTGTCGGGCATGGCAGCGCCTCCATCTTTCCTAACAGGCTCCAAGCAGCCAAGGTGAGAAGCGTTGCTGGAAGGACTTGAGAGTTTGACCCTTATTGCCTCTGCTCTCTCTTCCTGGATATGATGTCCTCTTGGTTTTATTCCCACCCCGAGACTGATGGGGAATTTGGGTTGAGGGGACACTTGGGTAGACACAGAGCTACTCCCTCCAGAATATTCCAGAAGGAAATGATGGTGCAGTATTGGTCTTATTAAGAAGTAGAGTTGTTGTTTAGCAATATATATATATATATTTTTTTCTTTTCTTTTCTTTTTTTTTTTTTGCGGGGCGGGGGTGCGGACCACTGTGTTTCAGGATAGCTGGTTTGTGGTCCTTCTCTGTACCTGGTCCTCTGCATGTTTGTTTGGGGATGGAGAGAGGGTAGGAGTCATCAGATTAAGGACAATTTGAGGGTGGTCTCCTTTTTTAGCCTTTCTCATACCTGGAATCAGCACATTACTTGATCAGAACACAGCATCTACTAGGTGCATGGACAACGTGAAACAAAACAGCAAGCAGTATGCCTTTTCTTGTTCCTTGTAAATTTGTGGTTCTAGTCCTAGACTTGAGGCCCTGCAGGATTCAGTCCTGATGAGGGTAGATTTTGTCAGATACGAATTTTTTAAACATCAATGTGATTACTGTTGGGCTGGGCCTGCCCTCAAGTTTGACCCAGGCCACACCACTCCCTGCTGCTCACATTCCCATTTCTGCATTCTCCCCTTCTCCATCATTTAAGTTTATCCTCGTATACCCTGAGAGTGCTTAAAATTTCTGAGAATTATAGAGAAACTAGAATATGGTGAGAAAAAAAAAATTTTGCCTCACAATCTGGGTACCATTATCAACTAAATTCCAGGGTTTCATTCTCCTTTGTTCCCTATTAGCTGTAATTTAAAAGGATATATTAACAACAGCAGTAGCAAAAACCCTCCATCCATAGCTCAATGAAAAGAACTTTATAAAAAGTGTTTTTATACTTTTAATTTTATGCAAGCATTTTAGATGCACCACAGGTTAAAGGAACTGCTTTTGCCCAAAACCATTAAATAAGTCTGTCAGGGAAAAATTACTTCCTCTGAAAGTTTGATAAGAGTTTTCACTTTTGTTAGATCAGGGAACCAGGCCATGTGATTTTTTGTTTCATTCACCACATCTTCTGGTTTAGTGGGCAAGCACCGATGGGAAACGTACAAGGAATATAGCATTTCCTTATTTAGTTGGACTAGCGCGGTAGATTCTTTCTCGTTACAGAATTGTGTGATTGGACAAAAGCCCGGCTTATTGTCTGATAGGAAAGAATGAGGAAGTCCAGGCCACGACTGGGAATAATTCAGAATGTATTTTTCATTAATGAATTTCCTTGAATTATATATTCTATCCAGAGCTTGTTTGGAACATCATGTGTTTATTCACCAACCATTGAAGGAAATTCCTAACTTTCTTGCAGGGAAAATACTTTGAAATCCAGTTCAGTCCAGGTGGGGAACCAGATGGTGGAAAGATCTCCAACTTCCTTCTAGAAAAATCTCGGGTGGTCATGAGGAATCCTGGAGAGCGGAGTTTTCACATATTTTACCAGGTTTGCATTTCTATTTTTTCTTTCCTACTTCCTTATTTCTTCTCCAAAAGAAATATTTGTTTCCTCTCAGCTCGCAGGTTTAGGCAATCTAATCTGGCAAATCAACGAGTATTTATTACTATAATATGAGTATGTCAGTGTGCAAATGTATTATGAAAATGTCCCTTCCCACAAAGAGACTAAGTTCTAGTTGGGGTGAGAACACAGAAACTTTTCAGAAGAGAAATAGCCAAGCAAATGTGAAATAACTTCAAAACAAAAGCAGGAGTATTTGACTCTTTGCCAATAGGACTGCACATGGAGAGATTTGGCTGGGATGATTCGGAGAGGCACTAAGATGGTGAGGAGAGATGGTAAGGGGGTGCGGGGTAATACAGTAAGTCAGGTGGCCTGAACAAGACCGTGGAGGTGGAAGAGCAGAGAGCTAATCAGTGAGCTGGGCCTCAATCACTTTAGAAGGGCAGAAGTCTCTAAAAGTGAACTGTTGAATGAAAGACTGAAAGTAGACTTGGAATCTTTAATGACAGGTTGTAAAGTCTTGACTTACTCAGGATCACGATAGCATTTGAGGCTAGAGCAGTGTGCGGGATGCTTTTAAATTCTATGCCAGGATTCAGCAACAGTCAGATTCAACTCTTATTAAGCACTTAAAAAATATGATAGCATAAAGAATTTTTTTATGTTTGGGTTTACATACATGTATTTCTGATATTTGGAATCCATGTTAGATTTCCTTTGAAGACTTACTAGTGTTTTTTGTTTTATTTCTGTCTTGTTATAGTTTAATGTTCACAGGCTTTTGAAGAATTTAAATTGTATTGGTAGCTCATATATATTCTTTTCAATTATGTAGACAGTTTAGTGATGGCAAATAATTCTTCTTGTCAGTACCTATTGGTTGGAAGAATACAGAAAGGACCAAAAGCTTGTGTAAATTCAGTGATGACTTTCATGGTATCAAAGCAATATGTGTATATTATGATAAATGATTTTGTGTATCACATGCATAGAATATTAATTATTTAGCAGACAGAAGCTCACAATCATTTCCAGGACCCCTTTCAGTGAAGACCAGCCTCACTCCTATCCATAAGTCTGATAAGATGACTCTTCTGTCTACTTCCCAGTGGCTAAATCCAGCAGCCCTTGCTGGCCCCCAGACCCTTGTGCTCCATCCCTTCCTCCAAGAGCCTGGAGCTTCCATCCTGCCACTCAGAAGGTTGAAAACCACCAGAGTAGGCTCTGGGGAAGTGATGGGCACAGGAAGAAGGACTTAGGGTCTCTGACATAAAATAATTGTCATAAAAGCTGTGAAGTAGGTGAGACTCCTTTGAGAGTGAGAGTGGAGAGAAAAATAGCGCCTCTACACTCTTGGGGTGCTGGGGTCTGTCGGGAAGACAAGGAGCCATTGAGGAACCAGTGAGGTCCTTGGAGGAGGAAATCCAGGATCCTGTGGGAGGGGCTGGGAGAGTGGCAGGATGGGAGCTCCAGGCTCTCGGAGGAAGGGAGGGAGCAGGGGTCTGGGGACCAAGACAGCTGCTGGATTTGGCCACTGGGAAGTAGCCTGAAGAGTCATTTTATCAGCATGGTGAGGGGAAAACAGCCACAAAGCAAATGCAAATGGCTAAGTTGTGATGAGGAAGTTTGCAAAGTCAAGGCAAAGCTTCTAAAGAAGGCAAAGAACAGTATGTTTGTAGATAGAAAAGTTTAGAGAAAATGGGGCTTGACAATGGAAATGACTGGAGTGGGGGCACTGCTACATGAACTGGGTGCAGAGAAGGCTAAGAAAGAGGGGAGAAAAGTTCTTTCTCAGACCACACACATACCCAAAACAACAACAAAGGGAAACTAGAAAGAGGGTGGTACAAAAAGATTTGAGGAGAAAAGGAAGAAAACCAAGGGAAGTTAATGTCATTGGATGACCTAGGCTTTCTGTAATGGAAATGAGATTCCCTTTTGGGGGAGATGTGGGGCCAAGATGATTTGAGGAACTTGACCAAGATGGAGAAGTATGACTAGGAGCAGTCACTGTTCTCTTAAATCCTGCTGGCTGGGGCCTGTGTTGAGCAAGAGTTGGCTCACATGGGCTGTGTGCATCACCCTTTGCTGGCATTTTCTTGCTAATCCAAAATCAGCTGTGGTAGGAGTATTTATACCACAAAACTCAGCGAACACTACAGATCCACATACCCCCAACCCCCAAAAGTGATTAACATTTTCCAACACCCCACTGGTGGGAGACCCTTACAAGGGCCTTGCTCAGAACTCAAGCAAATATCAGTGACAGACTAAAAAAGCAAAAGGCTCTTTGGTTAGAAGGTTTCAGAATACTGCAGTGTGAGCCTCCCGCTGTGAGAGGCCAGGCACACTTTAAGCAGCTGCAAGTTGACCAAGAACTAGGTAAACTAGTAGAAAGCCTGGCTTTCCACTCTTCCCAGGGACCTCGCCTCTCTAGCACTGCAGTGCCCTTGATGGGACTAGGAAGATTCTAGTCCTTACAGATCTTCTCAGCATCCAGAACCAGAATTTGCAGAGATGACTTGGCTACTTATAAGTAGAGCCGATATCCTGAAGCTCTTTCATATTTTGGAGACGAGGACCACTGATCATTTAAGAAAGCAAGGATAGACTGTCCCATCACCTGGTTTTTGTTTCAGATGGGGGGAGATGGGGTGGTGAGAACCCCTAAGGACCTGCTTTGTGGTCCACATTGTGCATTCTCTTGCTCTACCCAGCTCATCGAGGGTGCCTCTGCAGAGCAGAAGCACAGCCTTGGCATCACCAGCATGGATTATTATTACTACCTGAGCCTCTCTGGGTCCTACAAGGTAGATGACATCGATGACAGACGGGAGTTTCAGGAAACGCTGGTAAGTGCTGGCGCAGGGCCCAGACCAGAACTGCTCTCCAGACTGGGCGTTGCCTGTGGAAGGAAGGGCAGGGAAGGCCAACAAAGCGAAGAGCAGCATGAAATTCCCACCTCATTCTGCCAGGAGCACTCCATTTCCCAAAACACGTGTAAGCACCCTTGAGTAGCCATGTGCCCAGTGGCCTGAGGACCACTTCCTGATTTGAGATGTGTAAAAAAGTGAATTCATCATTGCTTCCCTGCAGGAAAGCCTATTAACTGGTAAAAAGAATTGTGGGTAATACATTTACCAGATCTGTTTGCTTGATTGCTTGCACAATTGTTGTACTATTTCCTTAGGAAGGCAAAGCAAAGAGCACGCTAAGGCTCTCCATCGGGTTTAGAAGTTTTAGAACACCTCAGTCTTCCCCTGCTCTCTCTCGCTTCACCTCTGCATTATACCAGTGAGAGGGTGAGCGTCTACCTCATGCTTTCCATGTCTAATGTAAGTTATGGGACAAGGTGTAAAAGCAGGTAGATTCTTCCAGTGTCACATTCTGGGGGAAACAACTTAATAGATAATCTAGAGCTTTCCAAGGTGGGCTGGTGCCCTCTTTACTCCCAAGAACTATGTCACCACTGCCCTTTGAGTCAGCTACCAGCCAGACCTGTCTCTCATCCCAGATCCAGACCCCGGTGGAAAGCCTTGAATGGGCATTTGGAGATACAGTTTGAAGGAAACCGACCTTTGTTCCTGAAAGGGACAGGATGTTAAAAATAGACTGTGTCCTGGGTGTCAGGAAAAGTGTCTCTTGAGGTCACATGACTTCAAAGGAGCTGGGAGAAAAAAATACAAATAAGGGGTCTGTGTAGACCCTAGCATTACAGTTCTCTTAGGATATGGTTCACAAAGATGCGGGCATCTCAGCTGCCTTTTAAACAAGACTTTTAAAACGATGCTTGTATTAGATATCCTGGTGATGTTAAATCAAGATCCATTAGCAAGTGCGATCTGTACTAAGCCCTTCTCTCCCCCAGTGAAGAGATAGATCTCTGAGGACCTGGAGAGAGGGGGTGCTAGTTCCCTGAGATGGTGGGGGTGGCATTAAGGAACAAGGACAGGTTCTAAGACAGGTGTTGCTCCCACTATCTCCCCTGGGAAATCTCTTTGCCCTGGGGACTCTCTGGCCCTCATTCCAGGATGAGTCCTGCTGTGTCTGAAAACGAGCTACCCTGACGGCAGGACTATGATGCGAGAAGCGTGTCATCGGTCAGTGATGTCTCCATGCAGGGGGCTGCTAAGCCACATACTGCATGAGCCGACCAAAGCCTTGGATTCTTTATTAGGTGCTTAGAGAGCTGGTGACCTGCTTGTCTCCATAATTTTCTCTTTTCCCTTCCAGCATGCCATGAATGTGATCGGGATCTTTGCAGAAGAGCAAACCCTGGTGCTGCAGATAGTGGCGGGAGTTCTCCACCTGGGAAACATCAGCTTCAAAGAAGTCGGGAATTATGCAGCTGTGGAGAGTGAAGAGTGTGAGTGGCTTTGGCATGTATTTGTTGAGTGAGGGAAATGACTGTTTAGCTGTGAGTACTTTCCTTTGCTTAGATCTCCACTGGGGTGTTCTAGGAAGATACAAGGAGTCTTCCGTGTCTTACTGTGACAGAACAGAGTGGTCTCGTGAGCATCTAGGCTTCTTCTATGCACCTGCCTCTCCTGCCCATGTCCCCACACCACAGACAATTAAGGAAACTATCTCAGTTTCTCTTTAACCTTGGGGAAGCCTGGCAGTTATTTTACATTGAGGTTTAAAAATAAAGTCATATCGGGGGCCTCCCTGGTGGTACAAGGAGTTAAGTCTCAGCTCTATGAAGCTATTAGCAGCCACTGCACAGGAGTTAGATCCCCAGCCAGGGAGCTTCCCACATGGCGTAGTAGACCTCTCCTGTCTGCCCACTGCTCCCCTCAGCAGTGTATTTCAGTCAATCCACCTGTTCTGCTCCCCACTCTGTCTCTGGGGAATCCTCTCACCACCACCCTAACCCCCTCCCCCCACACCTCTGCCCTCCACCTCTGCTCTTCTATACATAAATAAATAAATCTTTAAAAAAAATAAAGTGATATCTTTATTGAAAATTAAAGAAATAGCTAAGTAACTCAAAAGTACTGTCTCCTACTAAAAATCTTTTCAGTAACTTATATTGATGGTCTCTGGTCACGTAAAGGCCCTAAAGAACCAATGATCAGATATGTCAATATGGGAAGCTCACAGCTTCACAGCTTGGCCCTTCAGTTGGATTAGATTTGATTTTTTAAAGCAGCATAAAAATCGACTTCGATCTTGTATTGATTTGGCTGGTCACCTTTATATTATTATTATATTATTATTATTTTAAAGCATTATTTTATTTTAATGGTCATCTCTAAAATAGCCAGAGGTAATAGACCTGAATGATCATTTTTACTCTTGGAGATGAAAGCAGGTCCCTCCTGCAGCGATGCGTTACTGGCTTTGCATGCTATGGTCTACCACAAACACTATGGCGAGGATCTGTAGCCTCTTAGCCCGCTGATGGCTTTCCAGGCTGCTCTCAGAACCCACACATCCTTTAACCACCCAGGAAGACATTTCTTCCTTTCTCAGCATTCTTCAAGGAGATAAATTTAGATCTCAGTAATAAATAGTATCCTACTCATTGCTGACAACGCAGTGAGGCTATTTCCATTCCAAATAAGGTTCTTTTTTATATTTTTGTTTTCTTTTGTGATAAAAGAGGGAAGTTGTGCTAACTTCAGATGTCTATCTGCTTTAGAGATAAATGAATTATGTTTACCGGGGAAGGGAGGGAGATTGAAATAACAGTATACAGGGTGTGGAGAAACATGAACTAATAATTATAATAAGTGTGTTTTTAGGCATTTTGTACATGATTGTCCCCATAACAAATGCACTATGTGTCCAGGAGGTCACACTGACAGTTTGGATTTTTCTTGGTAGTTTCTGTGGAAGGACATTGGATTTCTCTCATCTTCTTAGACAGTACAATCCTTTACTGCCTCTTTCTACAGTGTCCAAGCATTTCCCTGGAGGCTTTAGCCAAGAAGTGCGTGGTTGCACTGTAATAGCCTGACAAAATAGCCTCTCAGTCAACTGGGTAATGCCCAGGATTAGCAGCTGCCTGTGAAATTCCTGGATTTGAAGGGGTAGAGGAGGGGATCAAGAAAGGCTGCTCTTACAGTAAAAGAAGTCTAATAAAAGTGTCCTCCCCAAACAGTATTCTGGTCAGCCATCAATGCCTTAAATAATCTGGTTAACACTGGTACGCAGTGCAATTCTCCCATCTACCCCTTTCCAGTCAACTCTCCAGAGTGAACCAAGATTCTAGTTTCTTGTATTCCTTCCAGGAGTTGTGTGTTCCAGAGCTACTCAACACATATCCATTCTTTTTCTTCACTTTTATGCATTGGAGCATATAAGATAATATTTTATAGTTGCTTTTTTGCTTAACAGTATTATCTTGAAGATTGTCCTATGTCCTTTCATTAAGTATCTTCATACTTCGTAGAGGTGCATAAATTTTCATGCAGTCGTCTATACTTAAATTTATTGAACCAATCGTCTGTTGATGAACTTTAAGACGGTTTCAGATCTACTGCTATTCTAATATGAAATGAACACTACTAAAATGAAAAACTTATTTTGTGCCCTCTTTCTCATATTGGAGTATATATATGGAATAAATTTGTAGACAGAAGTGCTGGCCCATGCTTTTATAAAGGAAGAAAGCAGACATATCTATTGTATTGTAGGGGAAGTGTTAAGATTCCCATCACAGCTGGCCTACTGATGTAGAAGAGCCATTGAGAACAAATTTTGTTAATGCCTGACTTAAGACTAATGAAGATATAGAATTTCCAGAATTGAACCTTTACGTTACTGAGAAGTCAAACAACTTGGACACCTATGCACTACATTATCAGTATAGTAAGTTAACATGCTTTCAAAAAGTCTTGCTCAAAAGATAGTAAATGAAAATAAACCTAAGACTTTATTTGAAGAGGAAAAATACTACTTAAATAACACAGGGAATACAAGTGAAAAAATCCTTCCTTTGCTCCGTTATTAATAGATTAGAAAGCACAGAACCTCAACACCAGAGACAGATAAGCTACATGTATCTGTCTCCTTTAAATCTGAAAATTGGATTTTGTTTTGCTACCTGTTTGCAGTTTCTTTGTCTTGTCTACATTTCAGATTTAAACAGGAAAATCAAGTCTGACTCTGCTTTACACATTAATACAGTAGTAGAAACCTACCTTCATTGTGAAAATGTACAGAAACTTGACTTTACAGCAGGTTCTTTTTGTTGTCCCTAACTCTGAAGAAGTAGACCAGTTACATAGCATATGTAAATTACTCAGTGCCTCCTCCCTTCCCCAGGCTCCAAGCTTCCTTACTGCCCCACTTGCACACACCCTTATGGAAATTCACAGCTTGGAGGAAGTCAGTGTGAGCAGTCCTGTCAGTTCAGTACTAAGGCAGCCACTGAAGGAAACACAAGGACAAAAAAACTTGTACTTAGAAAACACGGCATGGAGTTTTTTCAAAGGAAGTCTAGATTTCCGCTCTAGACCTCTTAGCTATTTCCTTAATCTGGCAAATGATTCTTGGTCCAGTCCCATTCTTCATTTTTCGGGTGGCTGCGGCCCTTCCCTTGTGTTCTCTTGAGTCAGATGAGACATGGAAGAATAGAGGACATCTTTGTAATTTCTTCTGTCTGTTTCGCCTCGAGCACTCTTATTTTAGCCCATATTACTTTCACTCTTTAGCTATGGTCCTAAAGACAATGGCATAATTATTTTTACCAAATATTTTAACCCTATCCCTATTGTAGTCCATTAGGGAGAAGCCCATATTTTCAAAACCAACAATTTGAGGCTATTTACATGTATCAAACAATTCGCCGTGAAATTACCCTGAACAGTGATGGACCCTGGTGAATTGGCTGTGGATCATCCACTGTATAAATGGAGGGATGCGTTCCCTCCTCTCTGCTTGTTGGTGGTGCTCATAATCAACACTATGGCTTCCCCTTAGTGGTGGCCTCTTCTACATCAGTTACTTTGAAATGTGTCCAGTCTCACAACAACCTTGATTTATACTCTGTATAAAGGCAAGTTTTAGTTTAGTGACACATCCAGACACATCCAGATTCCTGAGCATATCTGTTAACATTAAAACTAAACTAAAGGAAATGGCCACTGGCAAATCTATGCCTTTGATTCTATTCACATGCCCTTTGCAAAAGGAAGCCATTCTGTGACTTACAGCATTTCTGTGAAACACTCATATAGATATAGAATACCTTGTTCTGACACTACTTTTTCAAAATATGTTCACTGACTTATTATCATTGGAAGGTACATACTGAGAAATGTCATTATATTCTAACACCATCTGTGAAACTCAAACAGATCAATCTTTATTGGGAGTCTTGTGATTTTTAAGCATTATTCCGAAGACTTTAACATTATCCTTTTATCAGAAAATTTTAGTAAAGCTTTATGCAGAGAAAGAAGACTGATAATCAAGTTCAGGAGTTTGATTTGTATTCATAAAAATCTTTTATTCATAATGGGAAAATTCCAAGCTTTCATTCATCCCCAAGAATGGCCTCGTTTTTTCACCTTAGACTGTTTTTACTAGAAAATCCATTTGTATTGCTAGCCCTCCTCTTCATGAGTTTTATGACCTGAAATGAGTTGCTGAGCCCAGGAACCTCAGCCTTTCTCTCCATAGACCACAAATTATGCCACTACTTGTCCTTACGGTGGGAGGGGCAAGGCCTATCCTTTCCATTTCACTCCCTACATCACCCCTGGAGAAATTTTGTAATTCCCCTTCCAAAGCCATCCAAAGCCCTGTACCTTTAACCCAAATATACCAGCTCTTCTATCCGTTTTCATTGTTACCATAACTTTCCTCTGTAGCCAGTGCTGGTCTATTCTCCTGATTTTTTTTTTTAAAGATTTATTTATTTATGAACTGGGGTGTAGACCAGAGATGTGGGGTGGTGGGAGGATTCACCAGAGACAGTGGGGAGCAAAACAGGCAGATCGACTGAAGTACACTGCTGAGGGGAGCAGTGGATGAGGCAGGAGAGGTCTGCTGTGCCATGTGGGAATCTCCCTGGCCAGGGATCGAACTCATGCTGCAGTGGTTACAGATAGCTTTATAGACTGAGACTTAACCCATTGCATCACCAGGGAGGCCCATACTCTGTTCTTGAGCAGTGACTTGGCTCCTCATCTTTGCTGCTTCTATTCCCCATCATTCGCCCTTCTTTCTCCTCTGCATCTGTGCAAATCCTGTTCACCCTTTAAGCCCTACTGAAATCTGACCTCTTTTCCAGTCACCGCAGCAAGTAGTGATATCTTCCTGTTCTAAATTCCCTCCAACTGTATTGTCTGAGTCATATAAGAGACTTCTTTATTTGTTAAACTCTATTTGCTTTATCTGGATACTGTCTCCAGGATTTCTTGTGTCCTGTTCCCTCATTTTGGTAACCCTACACATAATAGAGACTCAATGATAAGTAATTTTGGTTGTAATTATTAACTCAGAGATATCAGGTGCTTCAAGTTCTTTGGGAATGGTGCTATGAAAACACTGTACCAGAAAGGAAGAAAACAATATTTGGAGCCAAAGAAATGTTTCTTGATTTAGTTCCTTCCGGGCTGTCTTGCTGCAAACTTGGAGGGATGTCCATTTTAGGCATTTAGCTGTGATCTCAGTAGGAGGGTCTGGCTTGCCATCCTTCTTGGATCACTGATTTGTGTTATTTGAAGTCTCAGTCATCATAGGAATTGGCTCAGATAATAGAACAATTAGGAAAAACAAAGTGGATGGATGTGTGTGGGATTACTGATAAGCAGTCTTCACTGGAGTGAGAATTCTTGGGGACTAATAATGGTGTCTTATATGTACACCTGCACACACAGACGCAGGTGCCTTCACACATTTGTGAGATGAATTGTTAAATTTCTGAAAGATATTCATGTTTTATTTTGTTTTCTATAGTTTTGGCTTTTCCTGCCTATCTCCTGGGGATAAACCAGGACCGGTTGAAAGAAAAGCTAACCAGCCGGCAGATGGATAGCAAATGGGGAGGCAAGTCGGAGTCCATCCATGTGACCCTCAATGTGGAGCAGGCCTGTTACACCAGAGACGCCCTCGCCAAGGCACTGCACGCCCGGGTCTTTGATTTCTTGGTAGATGTAAGTAAACAGAGGTTGACATTCATGATACTTTATTGTTTGACTACAAAGAGTAAAATTACTGAAGGTTTTGATTTCACTTTTGGTTCATTCTTTACAATCGTAATCTTACTCCCCCACCTTTTATGGTTTCACTGTTGGATCATTGAATCCTGCTTTTATTTCTAGAATTTTCCACTAAGACCATTAACTAGAGCTAATATGGTAACAGCTTCTTTGTAGACAAAATATTTAGTAAAGCCAGACTACTGACCAGAAAGAGGAAACCCATGAGCATGAAACTTTCTTGACTTTTGAGCCTAAATTGTTATTTTTGTGGTCTATTATGTGTTATATATTAACCCAAAACTTAGTGATTTAAAGCAACAGGCACTCTCCCAGTTTCTGTGGGCCAGCTATGGAGAAGTGATGTAGCTGGTGGCTCTAACTCCAGCACAATATTGCAGCAGAGGGGCTGCATTCAGCTCCAGGTGTGAACGGGGCTTCTTTCCCAAGACCTCACACTTACTTGACTGTCGCCGTGATGCTTCTTTTAGCTGCTTGAATGTCCAAACTGCATGTATTTGATTTCCCTAGAGTGAGTGATCTGAGAAAGCAAGGAAGACGCTACCAAGCTTTTAATGTCCTAATCTTGGACTAAGTAATGTCACTCTGACATATTCTTTTCATGAGAAGCAAGTCACTATGTATAGCCCCCACTAAAAGGGAAGAAAAAAATTATGTTCCACCTTTTGAAGGGAAGAGTTTCCAAGGCTTTGTGGATATATTTTGAACTATCATACTTCTTTTGGATGGCATAATTGTGTGTGTGTGTGTGTGTGTGTGTACACTTTTAAATAAATATGCATACAAATGCATATTTATGTATGCATACCACATATAGATTCTGAAAATTAGTCTTCCAGTGGGTAGAACTGCCTGTGACAGTCTACTTAACATAGCCTCTAAGTGGTAGAATAATAATAGCAAACACATATATAGCTTTTACTATGTGCCAGATACTGTTCAAAGCATTTTAGAAAAAATAACCCAATTCTTACAACAGTCCTGTGACTTAGATATAATTATCTCTACAGATAAGTTAATTAAGGCCCAGAGAAGGTAGTTACTGATCCAAGGTCACACCACTATTAAGAGATAGATTAACCCAGGTGATTTGCCAGAACTCCTAGCTATTCTCCTCCATCTTTTCTATATTCAAGTTAGAAAGAACCATAGGGGACCCCTAGTCAAGGAATAACAGAATGGCCACTAGATCTAAAAAGTCCACATTTGAATCTAGGCAACAACAACTAGGAGTCTTAAGGTTTGATTAGGTCTGGCTAGGCGGGTAGGGCAGGGCAGGGTGGGGTAATTCTATTTTTGTGACTTTTTTGAGAATGAGCTTGCTTGGGAATTTCAGCGTCATACTCAACAACAGTGAGGCTTTCAGCTCGTCCAGCCCCTTGTTTTACTGACCAGGGAATCTTGGCCTCCGTATTGGTGGGTTTGCCCAAGGCCACTTAGAACGTTGTGCAGAGCTGAGGCTAGATCCCGCGTTTCTTTCTTTTTGTTCAGTATATATTCCAGCATGGAACCTTCCACATTATTTCCTTTCTGTTTTCGCTCCGTTTTTTTTTTTTGTTGTTGTTAACAATGTAAAAAGGGATGTATGCTCTGTGAAAGTGGTAACTATCAATAGTTAGAGCTGACATTTGTCAGGCACTTGATTAAATGCTTTGAACCATTACTCACACCCTCCACCAAAGATTATGTGTTATTTTCTTTGCATTGAAAATACCTCTGGTACTTCAAAATTAATTCTCTTTCTCTTTAATTCCTCCCTACCCTGCAGCCCCCCCATAATCCCCTCTAATGTACACCTACCCCGTTATCATTAATTCTACCCCATTGAATTGCGCATCTCTTCTCAGAATGATCAGAACAGATTCAGGCATCTTACTACTTAAATTTAAACCCAAGCTCTGCCTCTTACCAGTTTGGTTTTAGGGATTATGTTATCACTGTCATTATGAGGATTGTAATGTGGATTAAATGAAACGGCACATGGAAAACACTTAGCAAAGTCTAGAGAAATAGATATTGAATACATGTAAGCTGCTTTTATTATTATCACTTTAATAATAATTCCTGGCGCTACTATCTGTAGTTGGCTGATCTACTCTCAAGCTCCTGAGAACAGAGACTGTCTTCTCTTTGATGTCAGTGGCATATTACGTTAGGTGGTCATTGCACTGGGCATTGGGAATATTCACAGATCTTGTAATGTTGGTTCTTTATATTGCTACAAACCAGGTTTTATGTCTCTAAAAATTTTCAAAACTTCCTGAAAAAAAAACAAAAACCTAATTCTGACTAAAATTAATGGTTTTCATCACTAAGTAAAAAAAAAGTTTTTTTTTACCATAGCTCCTGATGTTTTCCCAAAGTTGGGGTTACACTGAGACCCTTTTTAAATGGCAAGTCACCTGTCTCCTTGTTCTGTCTCTAATAGGCAGTAGTATTTGCTGTGTGCAATCTTGCTTTGATTTCCTCCTTGTATGTTCATTTACAGTATGAAAGAAAAGGAATTAATTACTTTGCTGATTACTTTCTCCTAGTCCATCAACAAAGCAATGGAGAAGGATCATGAGGAATATAATATCGGTGTCCTGGACATCTATGGCTTTGAAATATTCCAGGTAAGAACAGTTTGAATAATTGGAGACTGGGTAGAATAACGCATTTCATCTGACTTGAAAGAAACAATTCTAGGCACTGAAAAATAGGCACTCTGGCTCATTTTTATCTTTGTGAGTTCTTCATGTACCTTTACCAAATTAGATTCTCCTAAATGTAAACTCGGCTCCTTTTTACTGATGCCTTCAACCTTTCTCTTAAGGCTTTTCACATTGAAGCATTTCACTAAATCACTCAAGAAATAACTTTAACATGATTTTGCAGAAAAAATAACATGCAAATAACTTTTTCTTTCAGAAAAATGGCTTTGAACAGTTTTGCATCAATTTTGTTAATGAAAAATTACAGCAGATTTTTATTGAACTGACATTAAAGGCAGAACAGGTAAGGAGACCCTCTTCCTTCATTGTGTTCTATTTCTAATTTGTTTAAACAGTAAAGATTTCCCTCTTTCAGTAATAGATTCAAGTTTCAGTTTCATTAAAAAATGTATTTTAAAAAATCAAGCAGAAAAACCATATGCCCTTGTGACATTTTAGTCTATAAGAATATGCACATCATCTGCTACATTTTCTTTCTCCTTTAAGCAAATGATGCTATGAAGTTAGACTTATGACTGACTGCTTTTCCTACTCTGACTCACTGACCAAATGGGAAGGGATCTCAAAATCCAACCACAATTGTCTATGGCACATACTTTTTTCCAAAGGAACAACTTGGTTTTCTCAGATTCACTCTACTCTTAATCTTAAAAAAAAAAAATGTATTTAACAAAACTGGTGTTTTAACTTTAACTTGAGGTTACATGCCTTCCTTATTGTTTCTTCTAAAAGTCCAGTATAGGTTCCTTTTATTTTGGATAACACCTTGTTTTGTGATTATTAGAAGTAACCAAAAAAACTTTGCTGTAATGAAGTTGCCAGAAAGATCACTTTAAATAATAGAAAGTTTCACTCTCACAATTCAGAAGGCCAGTGACCAAAATGAAACTGTCAGTAGGCCACACTCCTTCCAACGGCTCTAGGGGGAAATCTTTCCATACCTCTTATAGCTTCTGGTAGCTGTTGGCATTCCTTGTCTTATGGTAGCAAAACTCCAGCCTCTTCCTTTTTCTTTATCTGCCTTTTTCTGTCTGTGTCTCTCTGTCACCAAATCTTCCCTCACCTTTCTCTGATAAATAAGCCTGTTGTTAGGTTTTAGGGATCACTCTAAATCCAGGATGATTTCACTTTCAAAATTGTTTTTTTTTTTAAAGATTTATTTATTATGCATGCAAGAACTGGGATGTAGGCCAAAGGTATGGTAGTGGTGAGACAGAGACAGAGCGGGGAGAAGAACAGGCAGATCAACTGAAGTACACTGCTGAGGGGAGCAGCGGGCAAGACAGGAGAGGTCTGTTGCGCCATGTTGGTATCTCCCTGGCTGGGGATCGAATTCATGCTGCAGTGGCTGCGGATAGCTTCATAGTGCTGAGACTCAACCCCTTGCACCACCAGGGAGGCCCACTTTCAAAATTCTTAGTTAATTTTATCTACGAAGATCCTATTTCCCAAACCTCACATTATGAGGTTGTAGGTGAACATGAAATTTTAGTGAACCTTATTCAACCTATTATGCATATCAAAGGCCTTTTTGGGGGGGACATTTAGTCTTGAGAGTCTTCATTGCCTTTACTTAGGAATCCAGTGAGCAGTGTTTTTCACATAAACCTCTGCCCTGAATTTCTGGACATCCACCACCTCCGAGTTGCTAGAGCAAAGCAACCAAGGAGGAGAACACAGTAGAGACTGAAATGGGAGAAGTGGCAAAGGCCAGATCTTGTAGGAACTTTGTAGGGCTTGGCAAAGGCCTATAGTAAGTATGATGAGAAATCTTTGGAGAATTTTGAGCACAGGGTGACATACTTTATGGTGATTTTGTGGGGTTTTTTTTCTTTCTTTCTTTTTTCCCTTCAAAAGACTACTCTGACTCTATTGACTTGTAGAATCGGTGAGACAGCAGAAATTTTAAAAAGCAATTAGAAGACTACTGTAGGGGACTGGGCAAAAGATGGTAGGAACATTGATACTAGCAGGAGAGGTGGTGACACTGAGACGTGGTAAGATTCTGTATAGATTTTATAAATTGAGCCAGCAAAACTTGCTCAAAATAAGTAGAAATAAGCTAAGAAGGAAAGAAGAATAAAAAGATCATTCTAACCTTCGCAGTTTGAATAACAGGACCAAGGTGAAACTATCTACTAAGTAGTAAAAATAGGGGAGCAATGGGTTGGCGATGGTGGGGGAATGAGGAATCAGAATGCTCCTGATCATGTTACCATTTCGAGGCCTAGAATTCATTCCAGAGGAAACTCCAGTATGTGAAATATATGTGGCTGGAACTCAATAGGAAGGTTTTCACAAAAGAAGACATCTGTGGGTCATAAACTGATAGGTGCCATGGTTGACTGAAATCACCTAGAGAAGGAGGCTAAAAGATTGGACCCTGAGACTCCATCATATAAAGATCTAGAAAGCAGAGTGAGCCAGCAAAGGAAGCTAATGAAACAAGACTGGTGAGGAAGGAGAAAAGCAGAATGTGTGGTGTTCAAGTTCAGTGGACAATTAACCTGAGCGAGGGACTTCCCCTTAAGAGCATAGATGCTGATGTGTTCTGCTCTCCTGTGTTAAATTCAAAGAGATTGCTGGGTAACTGGACCTATAGGTTAAGCCATGTTAAATTACCATTTTTATATATTAAAAAAAAATGAAGATGCAGTGGCAATTTCATGTCATTCAAACTAAACATAAAAATTACCAATGAAATGTTCCTTTTCTATCCCTTAAAAAAAAATTACAGTTCCCAGGTCTTGTGGAAGGGCATTCAAGTTTGAATTATATGACTTTGATATCCATTTGTGCAGCGCTCCAGCTAGTCTTCAATGGGTAATAATGTGAAAATGTGAATTTCTGCCTTCCGTCCTACAGGAAGAATATGTTCAAGAGGGAATAAGATGGACACCCATTGAGTACTTCAATAACAAAATCGTGTGTGACCTCATAGAGAATAAAGTTGTAAGTATAAGTCTGCTTTATTTTCCCTGTTACTGTTGTTTTAGAATAGGCAAAATGACAACTGATTTGCGGAGAATTTTAGTAGCAATTGCATTAATTTGGGGCATATGCATGATTGTGGAAATTGAACTGTACAGGTTTGTTCTTATAAATACCAAGATGTATAGATGAACAAAATATCAATTGACAAGTGGAACTTCTTTCTGAATTCTAAAAGAAGACAATTGTCACTTAGGTTGGTGGCATAGTGTATGAGGAGCCATAAAATTGAGCCTGTCTTTCATTCATACACTTTGTAGGACTTTATCCCTAGGAGTTATTCAAAAGAAAATAAAAAGGATGTGGACAGTGCTCTCTATACTACTGTTTTTCTTAACCCAAAAAGTGCAAACATCCATAGGCAATTAAGTCATTATTTAAACTACAGCATATCAGAGCTAGGGAATACAGCCATTAAAACAGTTCATATGACAACTGACATGAAGAGTGACTATGTAATGTGGAAAATGTGGCGTGCGATGGAGTGTGTACACTGGGTGAAACATGGTAACGTAGGTGATGGGCTGAAAGCAGCATGAAGAAATGCATGAGGGCCAAAGGAAAATGTTTTTGTTTTTCTTTTCGGTTTTCTTAAATCAATTTAGTTCAAATAGGAGGTAGCAGATAATGATCTGTGTATGACTTTGAATAGAATATCAGGGAGTTAACCTTTTTTTTTGCTGGAAAATGTACTTTCTTCATCGGTAGATCTAATGGTGACTCCTATTTGGGATTATTAATTGCATTCTTGCTCAAAGGAAAAGGCTGACTTTTGAGATGGTATCTTAACTCTGGGGCACTGTTTCCTTGCTTAATAAAAGACTCGATAAGCATTGTGTATTTTAGAACAGTCGCTGAATTGGGACTTTGCTTTCTTGGTCCCATCAGAACCCTCCCGGGATCATGAGCATCCTGGACGATGTGTGTGCCACCATGCACGCAGTCGGGGAGGGCGCAGACCAGACGCTGCTGCAGAAACTTCAGATGCAGATCGGGAGTCACGAACACTTTAACAGCTGGAACCAGGGCTTCATTATTCACCATTACGCGGGGAAGGTATGGCCAGAGAGCGGGGCACAACAGGAAAGCGGAAGCTAACCTTTTCCACACCTCTGTGTTTTAAGGCTTTTGATCTGTTATCTCTTTTCTACATGATACAACTAATAGCAATAGCCAAGGAGTTTCATCTGCCTACTGTGTCTTCTTCATGAAAACACTCATTTATTCTTAATGCAACAACGGGGGACCTATGAAGTACATAGAGAAGCAAAAAAAAAAAAATAGTAGACACTGCTGTGTGTTTTTGAAGCATGAGTAAACCTTAATATACGTATGAACCATGACTGTAGACATGAACCAGCATATTAATATATATTTATATATGCTAATGCTGCTGAAGGAGTAGATTTATCTTACCCCCAGGTATAGTTTCTAACCTGTGTTCCTTACCTGCCTTTGACCTTACAGAGCATAAATGGACTGAGTACTCACTTTGGATGTTTGTTCTCACAAAATACATGAGTATTGGGGACCTACTGGATACACAGTTTTGTGTGGGTGTTGGCAATACAAAAGAGAGTAAATTGACAGCATGGTAACTGGGGTCTTCTTAGACCTGTGGAAATTCCCTACTCTCACCTTTCATCCCAACTAATCTCTTGTTAATTGGGGTCCCTGAGCATGAGGTTTTGACTGAATTGGTCCGACTCTGATACCGCATGTAGGAGAAATGGCAAAACCTCAGCTTATTTGGTATACTGCACTAGATTCACAAGCATAGGGAGTTTTATTTAGCTAAAATACAGGAAAAGAATGAATTTTGTTATGAGACACCCCTATGGATCCAGGGAAAATGGGGTATGTGGTCCTGAGAGCTGGAGCCCGGATCCTAGATCACCCGGTGGTGAAGGCAGCCAGATAACATTTATCAGCATCAAATACCACCCCACCCCTAATTTTGTAATAAGTTAAATAAAATATGACCCCCTTCCTCTGACAGGTCATACTAGCATTCCAAATGCTACCTCCAGAAATACACACCCTCTGATGGGGATAGCCTTGCCATGTGGATTTGTTGGTCAATGAAATGCTCAAAGGATATAATTAGGTTTCTTTCCATTCCTTGGCAGGTATCCTATGACATGGATGGCTTTTGTGAAAGGAACCGTGATGTGCTGTTCATGGATCTGATTGAGCTTATGCAGAGCAGTGAGCTGTAAGTGTGTTCCTCTTGTGAAAGGGGATATTAGTTTTATCAAACTTGCAAACTTGTTGCATTCTGTTCCCTTGTACATTTGGGTCTGGGTTATCATTGAAGGATTTGGTTTATTCAAAATTGTTTTTCCAATTTCAATATCTCACTCATACCCCTAATACTTCCCATCCCAAATTACAGGTGTCCACTGCACGCCTTTCAGGACCCAGCTTCATCATTTTCAAAGGGTTTTATCTAAGCGTCTAACAGTCTGGATCTGGGATACTTTGTCCTTGGAATAGCAGCCTAAGAATTCTCATGGTCACTCATTTTTTTAAAAAAGCTAATGATTTAGCAAGACTCCAGTTAATCTGATTCCCTGAAGCACTGAGGAAGTGGCGCAAGAACTCTGACAGAGGCAGCCCGCAAAGAATGGATGGCCTCAGAGTTCCTTTTTTGATCCTAAAACCTGTCTAAGTCATAGGGGTAGTCCCAGTAGGGGCATCTCCCTTGCAAGTTGCTGGAGCTCGCAACACCAGCTCTGCCCTATCCTTTTCTTCTAACTTCCCTGCAAAGGTTTGCAAGATCCTAGGCAATAAATATGAGACATAACTTACCTGATCAGGCCTATACCTGCCAAGCCAGTACAATATTGCACAGTTTTCCAGATTTTACAATATTTAGAGCTACCTCCAACTATAACTTCCCTTTTAGTCTCTGTTTCTTAAATTGCCACAATGTCAAGGTTAACTTCCTTCATAAACAGCAGTGTGTCTAAAAAGTTCCTAGAAAAGCCTAACTGCAAAGAAAGAAAAACTAACTCCTTTTCATGCCCTGGTTGGAAGTTCTGCTCCATTTAATTCTCTTCCTCTCTCCCACAATTTCCACCCCTCCCCCATCCCTCCTCTCTCCACCCCTGCACTTCTTTGCCCTCACATCCCCCATTTGGAGATTCTGACACACAAAATCTATTTGTTCTTCTCTTAAAAGGTCAGGTAAGCCGCAAGTCCTGTCTTGTGGGTTTTATGACAGCAAGGTGCAGACAGGCTTTCAGAGATTTTTTTTTTTAATTATTAAAATCACTGCCAAGTTCCAGAGCTATTGATGCTTTCGCATAAACTCCTGTCATATAAACATGGTCTCTCGTTTAGTAAACACATTTGCTGGGGAAAAAATCTATAATTATGTCTGGTCAATTTAAAAGTAGATTGCTGGGGACACTTCTTAGAAAAGACAAGAGGCCCCAAAAACCACTTAGGAGGAATCGAATTTGAGTGTCAGGTTGCTCATTTACATGGATCACTTCATTTAGCAAATGTTTATTGTGCCTTTTCTGTGTAGCAGATCATCCTCCAGACATCATGCACATCAAGGTGACTAAGGCATTGTCCCTGCCCTGGGTCCTGACAAGGCAGGAGCATAAATAAATGCAGCTCAATTAGAATTATTAATGAAAAAATTTATAGCAGAGCATTTGTGAACTATAATAGTTCAACTTAAAATCGCTTAATACTCACAAGCAGAGTTTATCCAGATTTTTTTGCATGGGTGGAGGAGGAATGGGAAAGAGTGTGCAACTGGCATCTAGTGGGCAAAGGTCACTGAGGCTGTACAACATCCCACAGTGTATTGGAGTGTTCCCCCACCCCCAGCCCAGAATTCCCCATCCCCAAACCCCAAATATCCACAGCGTCCAGATTGAAAAACTTTAGAGCAAATCAGAATCTGTACTGGGTCTGGATAGTTAAGCAAGTCTCTGAGCCCTGGTCTATCTTGTAAATCTTAACTCAGCAAATCCATCCTGGTCCCACTTGGGGGTGTCCTGTTGTCAAGGTGTACCTCCATTCCAGTGAGTGGGGAAATCAGAAAAAGTAGTTTTTAAATGTATTTTTCGGGCTCAGTCTCCAGGATGCTTATACCTCAGAATTCCCATGTTTCTTTGATCCAGGGCTCATTTCCCGAGGTCATACCTGGATGGCCTGTGCTTTGAGTCACATGGCCTTTCTGTAGTCAAGGTTCTGGACCTCTGGACAGCCCTCCTTCCCATTCGAGATGGAAGCAGGCTTTCAGCCCCCGACACACACACTGATTACTAATCCTTTCTCTTTTTCCAGACCTTTTATAAAATCTTTATTTCCGGAAAATCTGCAAGCTGACAAGAAAGGGCGCCCAACTACTGCCGGAAGCAAAATAAAGGTTTGTTCTATTTTGAGAAGTACATAGATTCCTATCAGAGGCAGGGGTTTGTAAGAGTCAGGAACTACACCCCTGGGCCAAGATGAGGTCAGTGAGATGTGAAGGGCTGGTTATAGAAGATGCCCAGAAGTAAGGCGACTTGCCTGAACAAGGTTACAGGATGCAAGATGAATTGGGCTTGGCTGTCCTGAAACCCCGAATGGATGTTAAGTAGCTTAATAGTCAGCAGATGAAAATCAGCTACTTTCTAAGAGGAAACTGTTTTAAACTGAATCTGGAAGAATTCACATTAAACAATCAGAAACATTTTGTGATTCAGAGCTGCATTTAGGGTTTTGATGACAATTTTCCAGGCTGGAACCTAAATATTGCCCGTTGCGAAACTTTACGTACCTAAAATTCTCCTGGATCTTTAGTTTATACATCCCCCTCACTGGGTCTCACCAGGCCCCTTTCTGCAGATTTCAGCCCACTGACCCTGATGTGACTCGAAAAGGAATTCCTGCAGTGTTCCTTGGGGAGCCCTGTGGGCACGCCCTGTGTCATCTGAGTTGTGTGATAAAATTCGTCCCCGGTTAGACTCTGAATTCAGAGCTGTGCCCAAACACACTTGGTGATGTAATTCTCCACAAAATAGTCACTGAAGTATTTTTTAAAAAAATCACACCAGTTAAATACCACCCCACTTTTAATAATCAGTGGGACCATCGAATGATTAAGAGTAGCACTCTGGGGTTTGATAGCATATGTTCAAATCCTAGCTCTGGCTTTTACTAGCTGTGTGATTTCCAGTAAACCTCCCGCTCCTTATTTTGCTTTACCTGTAAAATAAAGATCTTAGTACTTGTCTTAAGGGACTTTTGTGATGATTAAATTCAATAATTCTAAGGCATTTTAGCACATTGCTAAACCTTAATAAGCACACAATGTATATGATCCTCTATACATTTTACTGTCAGTCCCCTCCCATATGTCACACTTACTCATCTTTTCATAATTTTTTATTTTTAATATTTTATTGAAGTATCATTGTATTATGACATTATATAAGTTTTAGGGGTATTTCATTCTAAAATCAACATCTGGATATAATACATTATATTCATCACTGGAAGTCCAATTTCAACTTTCACCATCCAGCTGACCCCTTTTACCAGGTTTCACGCCACCATCTCTGCAATTCTAAGGGGACACTTGAATGTGCATGTGCCAGCTCCCCTCTTAGACTGCCTGCCCCCTCCATCCCTTTGTGTGTCCACATCCTATAAGTCCCTTTCACAGTGCCCTCCAGGATAACCCCAGCCTTGTGGACATGGTTGTTATTGTGTGTTCTGTTGGCTCTTCTCTGAGTGTTTCGTGTATGGGAACCTGCTTCCCCAGCCCCTGCTAAGTCTCCTGAGGACAAGGACACTGGCTGGAGTAAAGGGAACAATTTTTAAACCTCATACTGATGAGGTTTTCGATGCCTTAGGGTTTTATAGAACAAGTCAGATGCAGTCTGGACTCTAGATGGAGGGCAGAAGCTTCTGGGGTTAAGGACAACCATGTTGAAAGAACTAAAGAAGTTTAGCAGTCAGGGATGGGCTCTAGATTGGGTTTCCTGAAACAGAGTTGAGAGCAAAAAGCAGATGCAATTCTCATGAGGGCCAGATATTAATGTCTGTGTGAAGCTTCTGACTCATGCCTTCATTTCAAGGTCCTGGATAAGCACTAGCTCTGGGCTGGAAAATCTAGTCACAAGACTGTCACATTCAGATCCAAGGGGCTCAGATCATCAAGGTTGCAATGACTCACTTTCAAGTGGTCTGGAATCTCAGCGGAACTTATTCCCTATAAAAAAGAGGGTGGTGATAGGAGCTTTTTTCTCCTCTTGGAAGACTTGACTCTTTTCTTTCTTTCATATTCTTGTTTAGTTGAATGCTCTAAATTGCTACCTTCTGGGTATACTCAAAACAGCAGGACGGCAAGAAAGAATATCATCTGGGGAGGTTGGCCAGTTTATCTGGGGGAGGGTACTGTGCAGATTTTCACCCCACTGGTGACCTACGTCTGAGGCTCTGCCTGCCCATGGAAGTAGAAGTCTCCCTGCTTTGTGCTTCCCTTTTAAGACACCTCTTAGAGTTGCATTGCCATGGCCAGATCTTGTACCCCCTATCTCTTCATTGTTTGGCAGGTGTCATTAAGTGTCACCTAAATGATATCCCTGAAGTGTAAGATTTAAAGAGTTCCTGAGTTCTTTGGACAGAGAATTAATTTTATGTTCAAGGTAGTTTTAGCATTGGGTATTTCATTACATTCTAATGCTTGAAAAAAACTGATCTAGGGTCTTGAAAAAAATTTTTTTATTTACTTATGCATACAATAACTGGGGTGTAGGCCAGAGGTGTGGGGTTGAGAGGATTCACCAGAGACAGAGTGGGGAGCAGAACAGGCAGATGTACTGAAGTACATTGCTGAGGGGAGCAGCTGGTGAGACAGGAGAGGTCTGCTGCACCTTGGGAAGCTCCCTGGCTGGGGATCGAACTCATGCTGCAGTGGCTGCTGATAGCTTGATAGTGCTGAGACTTTAACCCCCGTGCCACCATGGAGGCCCTGATCTAGGGTTTAATGAACCGAATACTCACTTGGTTAGGGCTCACATTTTCTTCACAAATAACAGTGTTCTATATTTAATAACACTTGATTTTGAGGAGTCACTAAATTTTACAGTGCTGTGGCTGGATGGGACCAGTATTGAAATAAGAGGCACTTAGGTAGAGAAGTGGAACTGAGCTCTGAGCTGACAACATGGGTTGCACTGCAGCTCTAAGTGAGACTGGACCTTGAAGGCGTGAGGTATGGCAGGAGATCCAAGCATCACACAGTGTTTGGACTGGTTGACTTTTTTTTGGACAGTTGAGTGGATTTGATTTTTTGTAGGCAGGAATATAGCAATGGCACCTTAAGCATAACCATTTTTTTAAAAGATTTATTTATGTATACAAGTTGGGGTGCAGGCCAGAGGTGTGGAGCAGTGAGAGGGTTCACTAGAGACAGAGTGGGGAGCAGAACAGGCAGATCAACTGAAATAGGTTGCTGAGGGGAGCAGCGGGTGACGCAGGAGAGGTCTGCTGCAGCATGTGGGAATCTCCCCAGCCGGGCATCAAACTCGCACCACTGCCGCTGACAGCTCCACAGTGCTGCGCTCAACCCGTTGCTCCACCAGGGAGGCCCTAGCTTAACCATTTAGCTGAGATTTCCATGGCAAGATGATTCTTGTCCTGAAGGAGGACCAATGCACCCTAGGTTTTGAGTGTTCAAGGGGCTCTGGTTGCTAGAGTTTCTTGTAGGCGGCTTTGTCAAAGGGTCAGCAGGTGGGGTGCTTGGATGGGCTTTCTTGGTAAACTTTGCTTTATAGGGTTCGGTGGCAGTCCCTTTTCACCCTTCTCTGGCTCTGCAGAGAGGCAGACTGTAGGAACAAATCCTCGCCACACTCATGCTTCTGGGGACAGATCTCCAGCAAAGAGGAAAACTGCCTGGGTGGTGACTTAGGGCAGCCTGGGCCAGACAGGTTGACTTTTAACATCTCCTCCAACCATCAGATTCAGATATTAGAGATCCTCTGATTCAACCTACTTAGATTACAAATGAAGAAACTGAGGCCTATGGAAATTTAGGGATTTGTCCTGCAGTTTGCAAATAGGAGGGGCCAAGACCCCAGGTCGGGCTCCTGGCAGTGTGTGTTGAGGCTGCTTTGACTCTAAGCTTCCTCTCACTTCATTGTCCCATCTTTCATCACATTTGACACCTGCTTCTGTTGGGCAAGTGGCTCTGGTAGCTTTCTGTCCTAAATCATGGGTTTGTCTTGTGTGGAGTTCGGGTAAGTCAAGTTGCAGCATCCCAACCACCTCACAGAACATCTAAAGCTGACCGCTAGCTAGATTTAGGATAATTTCATGATGTATTCCTATTTGCTGAAATTAATTATCCCACACAAAAGATTATTCAGTTTGCTTTTTCATGGTAAGGCTTTGCTTTGGTCATGCAACCTCTGCAGCTTTGTCCTTGAGTCTAAGCATTACCCCAAAAATGCTATATCCTGCACATTTAAACAGAAAACTTAATTCACCAGTGACCATCTTGCTTTGAATATACCCAAGAGTTTTTCTCAAGGGTTTCAGATTTCCTAAAGCCATAAAAACAGAAGAGCTTTAATTGAGAGAGGGTTGTCTACTGCAAGCAAATCCCTTCTGCTGACTTGTAATAAGTTTTCTGGCTTTGGAAATCCCTTTTCTCTATTTTCTTTTTGAGGTTTTCTCTCTCCACGCTGATTTGCTCAGAAGGAGAGTTTGCATGTGTGCCCCATCCGTGGACAGGGTGTACTCAGTTGTGGGGTGAGGGGTGCTGATGTGGTCGCTGCTCCTGTTTCTTCAAACAAAGTATCCAGATAATCATGATTTGAAATACAGCACAAGCAATTTCAGCTTTATTTGTATGGCTTGTTCTGCTTGAACCCAGTTCTACTTTGGGTCCCCATAGCACTGGTAGAGAGAGATGGTTCTATATTGAAATTTTAGCTTTAGAGAGGAGTAAGTGACCTGTACATTGACAGGACTGTCTGCAGGTTTTGTAAACTGACATATTGAGGAAGAAGAATGAAATGGCATAGAAAAGATTTGCACACTCTGAGGTTTTGTGATTCTCCCTTAACTATGAATTTCCATCATTTTAATAAGGCGATTCTTTATTGGTAAAGATATTTTGATGATTGATTCTTGCAAATAATTTGGCCACCCCAGAAAAAGTTTGAGAACTATGGATTTGCAAAGGCAATAGAAAAAACTTAATTCATTAATAAAAATTAACTTAATTCGGGCCTCCCTGGTGGCACAGCGGTTGCGCGCTGCGCTGTGGAGCTGTCGGCAGCAGTGACAAAAATTCGACACCCGGCCGGGGAGATTCCTACATGGTGCGGCAGACCTCTCCTGCCTCTTCCGCTGCTCTCCTCAGCAGTGTATTTCCATCGATCTGCCTGTTCTGCTCCCCACCCTGGCTCTGGTGAACCCTCTCACTGCCCCATGCCTCTGCCCTGTACCCCAGCTTGTATGCATAAATATATCTTTAAAAAAATTAACTTAATTCATGCTTCCTAGTTACTCAGAGAAAGAATTATATGTTAAGATTTACTGGGGATGTGTGTATGTATTTGTTATATATTATTAATTATACTAAAAAGACCTAGTTGATCTCAAAAATCAAATTTCAGACCCACTTATTAGTCATTGTAAAAGTCAGGAGAGCATTCAGAAAGTACAGTAGACGTAAATACAGTTTGATGAACGAAGACTCATGCAGATGAGCTTCTAGCTATTTATTTCCACACGAGAGGTTCAGGGGCCTCCTTTGAATATTGGTCTGCGTTAGAGAAAGTACCAAGTTTCTAACTGATCTTATTCTTCCTTTCCAGAAACAAGCCAATGACCTGGTGAGCACCCTGATGAAATGCACACCTCACTACATTCGCTGCATAAAACCCAATGAAACCAAGAAGCCCAGAGACTGGGAGGAAAGCAGGTGTGGCAGAGGGGGAGGTCGAAGCCCACTAAGGCCCTAGTTCCCTCTACCCAAGACAGGCCATCTTGCCCAAAGGCAGAAGCATTTAAAGCACCCTCAGATATGTTCCAAGTTCTTGTGCCTTAACTTTTTGAGGATGAAAACTGTGTGTGTGTGTGTCCCCCTCCTTGTCTGTTCCTAAAATGTTAGCAGTTCCACTCGGTTTAGAATTAGCAATTTATAATGTTGATCTTGGCTAGTCTGGGGGCAGATGGAGGGAAAACAACCTTAATACCACAGCGTCACGAGGATTTTAAAATTAGTTGGAAGCTCCGTGTAGTCTTAGAACACTCAGATCCTGATTGGAACCACAGGATGTGGCCTAGAATGCTTAGCTCGGGTTAGAAGTGAAGCTCCAAAGAACATTAAAACTGCTTTTTCCTACTGCTTGCGAGGACAGTGGGGGCACACAGTGGGATCTGTTAACCCCCCCTAGGACTATGTGGGTGAGCAGAGTGACTTTCTGGGAAAGGGAGGGCTTCAGGGAGACATGGGGGGCACACAGACTTGGGGTGCTCTCTCCTCCCTAACTGTTGGGGACTCCTGTGTCACTGTTCCTCCCACAACTGACATTTTGAGATGTGGTCTATGCAGACTAGAATGGGGGTGTTCCATGGGAAAATATTGAGAGGATGACTAGAGAATATAGTGTTTGTATCCAGCTGAGGGGTTCTAGGAGCCCTGATCCCACTTTCCACAGGAACATGAGAAGTAGGCTGGGGGGAGACCTTGTGGGTAACTTTGACTTAAGAGAGAACCCCTGCCATTGTCACAAGATAAATCCCCGGACAACAGCATATTAAAATTAGACCTCTCAGTCTCAGATGACTTAATCTAGTTTAAATTGCAACCAGAAGGCCAGGGTTAAAATTCACAGCTGCTTATATCCTCTAGAGACATGTTTAGTCCATTTCCCATCCTACCTGCAAGGTCCTTTCTCACCCATGTCAGACAGCTAGTACTTGATCCTTTACAAGAATAGAAAGAAAACAGGAAAGAAAATGTGCAAGCTCAAACGTTCATTGTCTACAAATCCTTTGATTTTCACACTTCCCAGTACTGTCTAAGTCTTTTCTTACCTTCACATGCTGCTTGGATATGATCCTTTCATTTTGTCAATCCGTAATATTCTCGATAGTCTCATCAGTGACTTTTGTTGATCAATGTTCCTAGCACATTTTTTACTGAGTCGCTGCAGTTTCCATTTAAGATAACATAAGTTTCCTCTTACAGTGTTATCCATGAATGATTTGTAAGCTCTTCAGAGGAGCCCACCCGGCCCAGGGTGCAGGTCTCCTGGGGCTGACTCTTCTCATCAGTAGTTTCTACAGTCCTTTTAGCAGTCGTTTTTACCCCAGTCTTACAGCTCTCACAGAATTATGTCGTCCATTTGACAGCATCTCCACTCATTCAAGGCAGTCATCCTGGTGCCCTGGAATCTTCTCTTCTTCAGGCTCATCACTCGCAGTTCCTTTTGCCCTCTGCCTTTCTGAAATGTGTCACTCAGTTTCTCCTCTGAGGCCAGGAGGGTAGCAGTGTTTCCCCCTCTTCCTACCTGAGAGATTGTGCCTTCCTACTCTTATTTTGAAACTTGGGTTTACACCAGAATATTCCCTGCAGGGTTTGTTAAAAGTCAGATTGCTGGCCCTTTTCTCAGCTTTTCTGATTCAGTAGGTCTGGGGTTGGCACACCCACAGAGGTGCATTTTTTTGAGAAGCTCCCAGCTGATGCAGGTGACGATGGTGCTGGCATCAAACTTTGAGAACAGCGGGCCTAGAGCAATGTGCTGGACTGGGATTTGGAAGAACTATGTTCTAGTGTTGGCCTGTCACTAGGTAGTTTCCCTGAGACAGTCTCCTCAGTCCTCAATTTCTCCCTCTTTAAACTAAGAGGGGCAATCAAGAATGGGATCTCTTTTAACATTTCAGAATGAGCTCTCCCCAAATCTGTTCTCCCAAGTAGAGAACGTGGCCTCTGTCTGTCTCTGTGTCATCTGCAAATCCCATGGTACAGTCCCCATGCATGCACATGCACGCTGCACAGCAGAGCGGTGGTGCCATAGGCAACCTCAGAAATTGCTTACAAGTCATGGAAACAAGTATTGCTATGGTGCTTTGTGTACTCTTCCCCCACTTGCAACTCCGTGCAGCTTTCCTGCTCTGCAAATAAAATCCGAAAGGGAAACAAATCGCTGGCCCTAAAATTCAGCTTATTTGCCCCGCACACCTCTCCTACCCCATGCAGACTCCTCTGCTGAATGTCCCGCTCGTAGAAATTTTGCAATAGCTGCTGCTTGGGTGTCCCACCAACCCTGATGCTTCCTTCTCGTATAATCAAATAATTCATTGGAGTGTCAGGAAATGGGCACATGAAGATAGTCCTACATTTACTCAGTAAATCTCAAATTTTCCCCAAGGCGTTTTCCCTTTTTTATCTTTTAAATCACATCCCTTATTTGAACCTGGAGCAAGGAGCTTGATAACATACATCCACACAGGCTGTTCTTAAGAAGTCCCAGGTATTTATTGATCAAAAGTTGATTTATATTTTCAGTAGGATCACTTCCTTCTCCCTCCACCTCCTGCTCACCACCCCCGGCTTAGGCTCATTTCATGACAAATGGTTTCACTTCATCCGTGAATCTGGAGCCTTGGGGTCCTTGGAAGGGCAGTGAATGCGCTTTGTTGGCAGGGATTATACGGTCAATTGAAGTTCTTGGTGGACAGGGTTGCTCATTCCACAAGTTTATGGGGTGTGGTTTATTTTTCTTTTCCTGTTGGAAATGTGTTTTTGTTTGAGTCTGGCAAAGTTGCCTGCCCTGGATTCTGAATTGCTCCCCCTAGCAGAGTTCTCAGGCCTTGACCTGCTTGTGCTAATGGACAAGGCCAGTCATGAAGAGGGTGTTTCCAAGGGGTGGTCGCATAACCATGGTAATAACTGGGTACTTCCCACCTGGCTGATGTTTACTGAGGAGGTGACAGGCTCCCAGTTACGCAGAAACCAGCTTGGATCCTTAGATTACATGAAACTTTAAACAATATAGAATTTGCTACAATGAGTGTCCTGTTGAAAAAAATGTCCTGGTGGTAGAAGTTAAAATGAATGAAACAGTGTGCTAATGAGGCATGTTCTTTCCTACATGATTCACAGGAAAGGAACATTTTTACTTGAATCAATGGGTGACACATTCCCTCCCTCAAAAGCTTAGGGAGAAGGAGATACTTATGAAAAATACTGAAATAATTTATTTTCCTGAATCAGATTTCTATCTGTGTGTGTGTGTGTGTGTGTACACACACATATGTATATTTTTAAAAAAATAAACCACCCTCTAGCATCCATCACCCCTCTCCACTCTTCTTCCTCTAGTCACCTCATTTTGATTTCCAGTGTCCACTAATTTATTTTTATTTTGTTCTATGTTTATCTGCTTAGCTTCCTTATAATGCACATGTAAGTGAAATCATCAAATATCCATCTTTATCTTTCTAATTTTGCTTCATGTAATCCCCTCAAGTTCCTTTGATTTTGCTGTAAATGGCAAAATTTCATTTTTCCTTCTAGCTGTATTGTATCGCACTATGTCTGTATCCCACATCTCTTCTTAACCAATTAGCTGTCCGTGAGCACTTGGGCAGCTTCCATATCTTAGCTATTGTAAATATTGCCACAATAAACATTGTGGTGCATATAAATCTTTGAGTTGATGATTTCATATTCTTTGGATGGATACCCAAAACTGGGATTGATAAATTATATGGTAGTTTGCTTTTTGTTTGTCCGTTTGTGTAGAAGAACTGGGGTGTAGGCCAGAGATGCAGGGAATGAGAGGATTCACCAGTGACAGATCAGGGAGCAGAAGAGGCAGATCTACTGAAATACACTGCTGAAGGAAGCAGCAGGGGAGACAGGAGAGGTCTACTGCGCCTTGTGGGTTGACTGCTTGGTGGGGGATTGAACAGGGTCATATGGATGATAGCACTGAGACTTAACCCTTAGGCCACCAGGGAGGCCCTATATATGGTAGTTCCAATTTTAGTTTTTTGAGTAAGATTCATATCACTTTCCAAAATTTCCACCTACAGTGTACCTGTCTCCATAGCCTCAGCAACATTCGTTAGCAGTCTCTTTGATGTAAGCCATTCTCACAGGTGTGAAATGATAATCTCATTATGGTTCTGATTTGCATTTCCCTGATAAGAATTGATGATGAGCATTTTTCTGTATGTCTGTTAGCTATCAGTTTGTCCTCTTTGGAAAAGTGTCTGTTGAAATCTTCTGCCTATTTCTTAATTGGGTTAGTTGGGTTTTTTGTTGTTAAGTTGAATGAGTTCTTTATATATCTTAGATATTAACCCCTTATCAGACAAGTGGTGTGCAAATACCTGGTCCCCATCAGTTGGGTGTTTTTTTAGCCAGCTGGTATTTTATTTCACTGTGCAAATGATTTTTAATTTGATGCAGTCTCTGTTGTTTAATCTTTGCTTTCATTTCTCTTGCCATCAGGGTCAAATCCCCAAAGACAGCACTGTCAGTGATGTCATATAATGTATCACCTTTGTTTTTATTTCAATGTATTTTATGGTCTCAGGTCTTTCATCCAAATCTTTAATCCTTTTTGGATTTATTTTTGCATATGGAGTTAGAGAGTGATTTCAGTTTCTTTCAGATTGCTACCTCTTTAGTCAACCAGATATGGATCAGAAATCAAACTTCCCGAAATTGACTGTTAATCCTGTATATAAAGCTTTTTTTTAAGTTAATTACCTTGATGGCATTGATATTTCTGGCTTGAGACATTTTAACATGCCTCACTATGTGACCTCATCTTCCCAGGGCAATCAAGACTCCATCCCCTCTTCCAGCTTAATTTTTCTACCTCCTCCTCCACCATTACCCTGCATCCATTTTCCAAAACACATTGCCAATTTTTTGCTATTATAAAAACGGTTTAAGACTATAATTTACATATATTTTAGAGTGTTTTTAGCTTAGGCTTTTAAAAATAATAGTTTTATATGCACTTTCTTACCTTGTACTTAAAAATCTAAAAGTGTACCCATTAGGTCTAGAGTCTATTTTAAACATAAACTTGATAACAAAAACAGCTCCAGCATCATTTAATTCAAAAGTTTAAAGTTCTCCCCTTTAATCTTTTGAAGAACTGGTATCTTCATTTATAATCTTGGTATTAGGCATCGGACTCTATGTCACTATTTTTTAAAAAAATGGATACAGATAAACATGTAAAATCTCATATGTAATTCCTGTATTTTATAATAAACATTTATAAAGTTATTTAAACTGACAATTCAGCTCAGACTTTTAAAATAAGTTTTCCTGCTTAAAATTGGGAGATTTGGAGGATGTGGATCAGAGAGTAGAATAAACTACTATCCAATAATTCCCTGGCTCTGTTTTCTCCTTTGTAGGGTAAAGCATCAAGTAGAATACCTGGGTCTGAAAGAAAACATTCGTGTGAGACGAGCTGGCTACGCCTACCGGCGCATCTTTCAAAAATTCCTGCAGAGGTAATGAATTGGTCTCTGGACTTTCTTGTTTTGAATGGGTTTATTGAGATGTATTCCACGTACAGTTCATCCATTTAAATTATACAATTCATTGACTTTTAATATATTCTTAAAAGAATTGTGCATCCATCACTACAACTTTAGAACATTTTCTTCACCCCCAAAAGAAATCCCACATCTCTCAGATGTCAACCCCCAATTCTGCCCTTGCCCACTGTCCTAACAGACACTAATATGCTTTCTATCTCTGTAGATTTGCCACTTTGGGGCATTGCATGTAAGTAGAATCACATAGTAAGTGTCCTTTATGCCCGTCTTCTTTCACTTGGCATGTTTTTAGGAGTCATCCATATTACAACATGTATATCTGCCATTCATTCCTACTCATTGCCAAATAATATTCCATCGTACCAATATTCCAGTGTACCACATTTCATTTATTCATTTACCAGCTGATCTGTTGTTTCCACTTTTTGGCTATTATGAATAGTGCTGCTGTCAACATTCATTACACATTTTTGTGTGATCATGTATTTCACTTCTCCGGAGTACCTACCTAAAATTGGAATTGCTAGGTCATATGGTAACTGTTTGCCCTTTTTCATGAACTGCTAGATTGTTTTCCCAAGTGGCTGCACCATTTTACACTCCCACTAACAGTGTTTGGGGATGCAATTTATCTGCATCCTTGTCAGCATTTGTTATTGTCTCATTTTTTTATTCTAATCATCGTAGTGGGTATGGCATGGTATCTCACTGTGGTTTTGGTTTGCGTTTCCCTAGTGGGAAATGATGTTGAGCATTTTTTCATGTGTTTATTGGTCTTTAGAGAAATGTCTATTCAGGTCCTCAGTCCATTCTGTAAGTTATTCATCTTTTCATTATTAAGTTGTAACAGAATTCTTTTTCTGTCATTTATTGTAGAATAAATTGGTAGTCGCAAGCACTTGATCTATTTATTATAGTATATAACTTCAGGAATTCATGATAATTGTGACATAGAAGGAGGTGAGATTTAACTTGACCGAGCAAATGAATAGCACGAAGACAATTTCAGGAAAATATTTAACTTAAGAAAGCAAGTTAGGGCCTCCTAACGTGGTGCCAGGGGTTGAGCCTCAGCACTATGAAACTCTCTGCAGTCACTGCAGTGTGAGTTCAATCCCCAGCCAGGGAGCTAACCCACATGGCGCAGCAGACCTCTCCTGCCTCGCCCGCTGCTCCCTTCGGCAGTGTATTTCAGTCGATCTGCCTGTTCTGCTCCCAACTCTGTCTCTGGAGAATCTTCTCATACCCCTAACTCTGGACTGCACCCCAGATCTTGCATTCATTAATAGATAAATCTTAAAAAAAAAAAAAAGAAGAAGAAGAGGAAAGCAAGTTTAAAGTATACAGTCACAAAAGTTTTGTCCAGTCCATGTATATATTTAAGTGGATTTTTATATTCCCATTAAGTATTTGACAGAACCTGAAGTTAAATTGTTCTTATTTTGTGTTATTGGTTTATCAAAAGGATAAAATACAGTATCTTTAAAATATTACATAATTCAAACTGCTCTAATGATTGTGAATTAGTGGAGTTCCACTGATTTTCTACATGTATTTGATTTCCTTTAAGAAAGAAGGAAACTGTATCTAGTATTTTAATCAGAAACTATGTTTTCTGCTTTATGATACAGAAGCAGGACATAAGGGATTTTTTAATTCAAGTTTTATTTAGCAAAGTGGTAGCAGACTGAAGAGAATAATTACTGTCTTTGAAACCCAGTACTTAAAATGAGACAGTTCTTCCTTTGGGGTGTTGTTTCTTGTAGATGAGATTGGGGTGGCTGACCACAGTGTCATCTGTGTGGAAGATTAGGAGAGGCTTCACAAAAGGGCAGATCATGCCAATAAAGTCTCTTAGAGTCCATCCCCACACAGTCAAGATTTCTGGTCATTTTGGAGGCAGATGAGACAAGGAATAAAATTCACCCCCATTGCTTTCTAAATTAAAGGAAACCCCACATCTCTAGTGTAAGCAGAGCTCTATAAACAGAAGTATTTAGGCAGTGGAGAAATTAAATTTGTTAAGCTGTTGCATCACTATAGCAGTATCCAGTTGCTGATGAACAACTGAGTTGTTAATTATGAGATACTTTCTTTGATGTTAATTATGAAGTACTCTTCTTTAAACAGATTGGTAACACTAGCTTAGAGCAGGATTTCTCAACCTCTGTTATTAACATTCTGGACTGGATGAGCCTTCATTGTGGGGACTGTCCTGTGTATTGTAGGGTGTTTAGCCACCTGCTTGGCTCCAGCCACTTGATGCCACTTATGACAACCAAAAGTGACTAATGTGCCCTGAGGACAAATATAGTTGAGAACTATGGCTTAGATAATCAGTAAGGTTTTTGCATAAGTGCATTTCTTTGAAAATACCCTTTTTTAATTAAGAGAACAAATTAAATACAAAAAATAGTGAATTATGATGTGATTTATAAGGTACATATTTTGGTCATTCAGGTAACCTTATTTATTACTATATATTTGTTCTCCATCCATATTTGCTGCCTCACAGCTTCTCCCTCCCCAAAGCCTTAGAATTTCCTAGGTGTTGCGAGTGCTAAAGGTCTCTCTTGTTATGTTAATAAGATAACCCTTGATGGACACTTGAGGTTGGAAGCTGGTTGCCAGGGAAAGCAACTGGAATAGAAGATTGGAACTTCCAGTTCCATCTCCCTGATCTGAGGAGGAGAGAGGGAAATTGAGTTGAATTGCCACTAGCCAAATGAGTTCATCAATCATAACTATGTAATGAAGCCTCCATAAAAGCTCAGAAGGAGAAACCTGGAGAGCTTCTGGGTTGGTGAGCACATGGAGATGAGGAGAATGATGTGCCTGAAAAGGGCTTGCAAGTTCCCAGCTTTTCACCACTACCCTGCCCTGCCCATTTCTTCTATCTGTCTGTTGATTCTTATCCTGTACTATCCTTGCAATAAACCAGTGATCTAGCAGGCAAACAGGTTTCCAGTGTTCTGTGAGCCATTCTAATAAGTTAATTGAACCTGAGGAGCATGTCCTGGGAACCTCTAATTTATAGCCAGCTAGTCAGAAACAGATAATAATCTGGACTTGCAAAGAGCCCCTGACATCTGAGGGAACATCCTGCACCCTGAGCCTTAGGCCTGTTGTGTGAAGTGAAGTATGGTCTTGGAGATGGAATCCTTTATAGCTGTGGAATCTGACGGATCTCTGGGTAGAAAGTATAAGAGTTGACTTAAATTCTCAGCTACCTCCTGGTATATAGAAATTGCTTGTTGGTGTGGGGACGCTTCCACACACTGCCATTGGTCTCAGGGGCACTCACAACACATGAATCAAAAGTATTTCTTCCATCTTTCCCTAGTTCAGAAAGGCCTGCTCTCACCCATACCAAAATATTTATGATTTTATTCTCCTTCAATATTTTTCCTATACTTAAAACTCTGAAACGGGCATATTTTTACTACTATTGAAATCTGATCAGATATCCTTAAATATCTAATCCTGATTTTTGTTTTTGTCTGAAAGACAATTCTGTCTGAAAGACAATTTTGTCTGAAAGACAATTCTGTCTGAAAGACAATTCTTCCACATGATTTAAGGAAAAAGCAAACCGACAATCCTGATTTCCATACGTAATGAGTGTTGTGAGCTCCACAGCACTGCGGGGAGTGGGAAGTCAACCCTCTTCTTGCAGGAATGTCTGAGGCACCCAGGGCAGGTTGTATGCTTATTTGCAGTCACTCTTTAAGTGAGCTATAAAATTATCTCATTGGCTATAATATGAGACCTTTCTTAAGGGCTGTGCTCACTTCACGACATCGTGTGTGGCACATTCTGCTGTGCCTCACACAGAGGAAACAAATAGTGAATATCTGGTATGCCCTTCATGTTGAGGGGCTTTCCCTGAAATGATTCTGTTCTTGGATCCTCCCTTCTTAGCGCTCCTGCTGTGGGCTTTTCCTTTCAGCAGTGACAAATGGGCTGCCCTAACTTCTAAAGTGAAGTCTTTTAATGTTGTTATGCTTCTTGTAATTTGAATATATTGGAAGGAAAATAAAAATTAAGTTTGGAGGAAATTTATTTTTCAGGGTGTAGTACATTTTTAGTATCCTACTCAAATAAGCCTAAAAGGCCAAATATGTTAATGGGCAGAGAATACTTCTCTCGAGACATTTTAGCTAGGGTAGTGAGTGTGGGATATCCTGCTTCTGCAGCTCTGTCCAGGGAGTATACCGTTGGCCATCTGCTCCTGTGACCTGCCATGAGGAACTAAACCATCTTGTGCATTTATTCTCACCATAGCTGAGAGAAAAGTCATTCTTGACAAAGTTGCTTTCCAGGTATCCACAGAAAGGCTTCCCCATGAGAAACAAAGCGAAAACCTGGAGGGAAAGCAGGGGCTCCTACCATCACAGCCCCACCCTCCCTCAGCTTCAGACACTACCTAGAGCAGACTGGTGCCTTAGAAAACAAGAAACAGGGCTTTGTCCTCTCTGCAAAATCCTTTATATTTATCAAAGCAATCCCTCTTGACTGAAAATTGTGTTATAGGGTGACCCCATGGGGTGCCTGTCTGGGTTCTCACCTGTGCGCTTAAAAGAGACTTAAAAACTCAAATGCAGGCACACACAATAAAATTAATAAAAAGATTTATTTACAAAAAGGGAAAAGAAAAGATAAAGAAATAAATTGGTGAAAAAGTCCTACCAGTTTTGTTGAGCTGGACTCTTCTCACCTACTCAGGAAAGCTCTCCTCAATCCACACCACGGACAATAGCGTGCGCACACACACACACCCACACCCACACCCACACCCCCACCCGCCCACCCAGCTCACAGGTCAGGTATTTAAATCCCCAAAACCATTGCTTAACTCCCCTCAGTCCTCAGCATCCTTCCTTTGGTGATGATGGCATTCTGGGATTCGTAGTCTTAAGTGTCTTGGCTCTTTCTGGCCTGAGGTGGGGTCCTGGGACACTCCCCCTTCCTAAGGACCACCCTCTTGCAATTGGATGCTAAATATTAAAAGAGACCTTAATGTTTTCACTGGTGGACCATGTGCTCTTAAAGTAAATCCTTCCTTTTATATTGCTTTAAGCAATATTAAAAAAAAAACCCTTTAAAAAGCATTAAAAAGCCATTGGAAATCTCAGAGCTTAGAATCCCAAGCCTTTGAGCATGGGAAAATATCTTAGAACTCTTAGAAAACACTTTGAGTTATACAATGTGTGTTATTTACTGTGGCTGGGAAAAATAAGCCCACCTGTGGATTGATTCTTTCGGAGAAAAATGCTATAGAGACCTAAAAAATTTTGCAATGTTTATCTTACAGCATCATTTATATTCACAAGCACGCCTCCCTTGACCTTGACCCAAACCTTCAGAGTGGAAAAGGGCTGCTTCAGAGGAAAGGCCTGCCCTGTTGTAGACAAGAGGGGAGGAAGAATAAGGGAAGTGTAGAATGTGAAGAGTACACTACTGGGTGCCAGGAATTTGTGGCCCTAATTCCACATTCCAGCAACTGGGGATCCCTGGGGTCTGGGCTGCATTTCCTCTGAGGGCAAAACAATGCAGAGCAAGGGGCCTACCCAGCTTTGGGCAGGGGAGAGAATCCTGGGCAGAGAACATAGCCTGTGCAAGGACCTTAAGGATAGACATGGGCATATTGGAGTCTTAAAATCAAAATACTTGCTGAAAGGAGTGTAAGTGATTATCCTCATCCCCCAATTATGACAGGCACGATTAGACAGTGTGCCATTGCCACACACAATCTGTTCCCAGGTCTGTCCTGGAGAAAAGCGAGTGATCTGGATGCAGTAAAATTATGCCCTGGTCTCTCCAGTGGAACACAAAAGGGAGAGAGGAACACAAAGGAGTTTATGAAAGCAAAGGTGCCCTGGAAATGCCAACCAGTCTCCATGTTTCCCCCAGCCTCTCACTGTGAGGGGACTTGTAGGAAAATGGAGTGAGAATCTCTACAAACACAGTTCCTTACTATGAAAAATTGTAATAAAAAATGTAGTATTATCTTAATAAGGGAAAAATGTGAATTACAATAGAGCTACCTATTTGTAGTTGCAAAATAAAATGGCTTTAGATTATAATTTCATTAGACCAAATATAGTAAACTTGCATTATTAATACTTGTCACTTGGCTCTCCTTTCTCACCCATGCTCTGTAGGTGTATGGCTTTTCTTCCTTATCCATTTAGAATTCCTACTTTTTCACCAGGCTCTCCAGCCACACCTAGAAAGGCTCTGCTATCTGTCATTTTATATGTGGTTTGGCTTGTTTAATTGGTTTCATTACTTCACCTATCAAACGGATTCATGCTAATATGTGTCTTCAACTAGGCATTTTTGTTTTTTAAGCTTTTAAATAAGCTAAGTGGAGAATTGGGGTGGGGGGAGTGATTCTCTAGGAAATTTACATCATTATCAGGCAAAATGTAGTTATTTGGAAGGCTGGAGAGGATCCCTAGGATCCCCTAATCTCAACAAGCCGACCCTGAAAGTATGATAATACTTGTTTTGCCCCCTTAGGGAGCTCTGGATCCTGCTCTTCTCAAGATTCCCTCCTCCCTTGGATGCCATAAATCACTGTCATCCTGGTAGTAGTTTCTGGAAACAAAGGAGGACCCTGTCTCCTAAAGGCCTGGCACCCACTCATTGCTGTGCTCTGGATGTTTCCTGCATGCAGCCACACCCTCCCACGTTTCTCTAAACTCTCCTCTTCTTTCCTCCCTCTGCCTCCTTCTCTTCCTCCCTCCCTCCCTCCCTCTCCCTCACAGTCTTTAGTACCACCTTTATTTGACATCCTGTATTGTGCTTCTCTCACCTTCTGAGTGATGATATTTCTAACATGTATAGTGAACTGTATAATCTTTAAAGAAATATTACACATGAACCTATGTGTGGCTTCTAGGTAATGCAGTGGTTAAAGACAGAGTGGGATTCAGATCCCAGCTCTGATACTTACTAGCCGTGTAGCCTTGAGCAAGTCTTATTTTGCCTGTTTCCTACTCTGATAAATGAAAAGACTAACTTCATCAGTTTACTGTGAGAATAAAATGAGAGCATACATCTAAAGTGCCAAGAATGACACCCAAGGGCCCCCCTGGTGGCGCAACGGTTAAGCACAGCACTATGAAGCTCTCCAGAGGCACTGCAGCAAGAGTTCGATGCCCAGCCAGGGAGATTCCCACATGACACAGTAGACCTTTCCTGCCTCGCCCGCTGCTCCCCTCGCATTGTCACCTTCAGTGGATCTGCCTGTTCTGCTCCCCACTCTGTCTCTGGTGAATCATCTCACCACTCCACACCTCTGGCCGGTACCCCAGCTTGTATGCATAAATAAATAAATAAATATTTAAAAAAAAGAAGAATGACACCCGAGGTAGAAAGGACCACCGCAAATATTAGCCACCATACCGTTGCCACCACATACCAGGCATTGGCTCCCCCAAGGAGGAGCCAGCCATGTGAGGACTTTTTTTTAAGATTTATTTATTTATTTATGCATCCAGTACTGGGGTATAGGCCAGAAGTGTGGGTTGGTGAGAGAATTTACCAGAGACAGAGCGGGGAGCAGAACAGGCAGATCGAACGAAGTACACTGCTGAGGGGAGCAGCGGGCGAGGCAGGAGAGGTCTGCTGTGCCATGTGGGAACCTCTCTGGTTGGGTATTGAACTTGTGCAGCAGTGGATCTGGATAGCTTCATAGTGCTGTGCTTAACCCGTTGCGCCACCAGGGAGGCCCCATGTGAGTACTTTTGAGAACAGCATACCTGGTAGAGGGAGGACAAAGGCTCTTGGCGGGGGGTGGGGGTGTAGAGAGGGGTGAAGGTAATGAAGAAGAGGCTGTCCTCCCAGAAACATAGCAAGACAAGGTTGGGAATAGCCAAAGAAGGGATCACCAGTGTCTTGTGTCTCAAAATGCAAGGGATTTTCAAAGTGGAAGTTGATTCATTGTAATAATAACTGCTACTTCTAGGTAGCTTTATATAACTCTGCATCCATTGTTAAGTGTCAGGGAAATCAGGACCATTTGATTTTGCCCTAAGAGTTTTATTGGTGACCTTCATAATGCTATTTTTAAATAGTGGAGAAAGGAATAGCAGATTTCACCAGTGTTAACATGGAAACTGATGGATAGAAAAAGCGTCTGCGGCAGCTCCGTGGTGAGCATCCCAGACTCGTGGGGTGTCGGCAGGCATCCGGTTCCATCCCTACGCCTTTGAACAAAGGATGAGTGACCAGGACCCTGTGGCATGGGGCTAACTTTGGCAAGCCTTTGAGTCTGAGTGTGATCTTTCTCTCCCCAATGGCCCTTGAAGGTATGCCATTCTGACCAAAGCCACTTGGCCTTCATGGAGAGGCGATGAGAAACAAGGTGTCCTCCACCTGCTACAGTCCGTCAACATGGACAGTGACCAGTTCCAGCTGGGAAGGAGCAAAGTGTTCATCAAAGCCCCCGAGTCTGTGAGTGCGAGACTGGCCCCCTCCCCTCCTTTCCTGCACCTTCTGCCTGCAGCACCTCCCCACCACATAGCTGGCTTTTTCTCTTCCTTGGGTTCACGCCTTAAATATCATCTCCTCAAAGGTGGCTCTCTGCTCCCAGTCGAGGTGTGGTTCATTCCCAATGCCGAGAAGCCTTGAGAACACTCAGAACATAGGGAAAAAATGTCATCATACCATAGTTTCTTACTCTCTCTCTCCCATTCTAGAAAGTCACATCCTTGAGATCAGGACTCTGCCCTGCTGGTATGCCACTGTGTACCCCCAGAGCCTCACACAGAAGGTAGCTTCTAGGAGGTGCCCAGTCATGATGTACTGTTCCCAGGAGGGTCTAAGTTAAAAAGGGACTTTCTTGTCCCACATCCTCACTTGGGTGACAACAAATAGGTCATTTACACACTGGCCCAGGCTTCCTCCTTGGAGGCAGAGCAGAACCCTGGGGTGGGAATTCCCAAGATTGTAGTTGAAGACCATGGCGGGGAGCTGGAATGGGCTTTGAGGGCATGAATAGGGAAGAGGAAAAATCTTTGGATTTATAGAACATGAATATTTAGCAGTAAGGGATTCAGACATACACATTTTACAATTCACAAATTGACCACTCGGACGGACACACACACAGAGAACAGAGGAACTTTATCTTTCCTGGTGAGGGTGTGGTCACTGTGAGCCTAGTGAACCTCCATAGGAGCCTCTCAGTTTGGGCAGGAACCCAGTGCGGCCCCAGTTCTGCTCAGTAACCTCTGGGGCTATGGAATAAAAACGTTTCCTTTTTCAAATTGGAGAAACTGCTGGAACTAACTGAAATTCATCATCATCATTTCCTGAGACGTCTTTATCACAAGACCCCATTTCAAGTGTCTCTGGTGAACGTGGCACAAATAGCCACCCGACCAAGAGGAGCTGCGGGAAAACTTGCAGTGTTGGTAAAAACGGAAACACTTGACTTAGACTAATTCTGCCCTCGCTGCTAGTTCTCTTCTCTAGATAGGGCCCCACAGCTGCTATTCTGTCTGCCCTGTAGGATCAGCCTGGAACTCAGGAATGATAATGGCTATACTGAATGGCTTTCGGAACCATAAAGATTATTAAATAAATAAATGGCACACGTCAATAGAATCCGTTTATGAAAAGTTTGTGGTAGCATTTTCCACTTCAAGTTATTTGTAGCTTCACAGCAATTTCATTTCCAAATATAAAATGAAAATGTTGTGTCATGCACCATTAAGCAGCCCACAGAACAGTTCCTGTTCTTTCCAAAATGGGATGGAGTGATTTATCGGTACAATGTACAACTCTTCTGTTATTTTATACCCACTTTTACTTTTTTGACTTGCTAAATTTTCACATATAATTAAAACAGTGTCAATATTTTTCATACTTTTTCCCCTGATTCTGTTGAGTTTGAAGATTTTAGTTCCAAAATCAAGATTTATTTTTGCTTTTTCTTTTCCTTGTGTTTCTTCCAACTCCTTTATTACCATCACTTGATTCTTCTATCTTCACTCACACACACACACACACACACACCCCCAAGCCCTTACAGGGCCCCCTCCTCTCAACACTCATCCATCCACATCTATCCCTGGCATTACAATTACTTCTACAAAAATTGGTTTATAAAAATCCACTTTGTGATTTTTGCTTTAAATTTTGTAGTAAATGTGCTAAATATGCAAAATAATCCATTTTTGTTAAGAACCCACATTAGACTTCAGGCACCAAGGGGTTTGGTTTCTCTTATTACTTATATCCATGACTTCCCCTGCCCCTCTCCCTTTCTTTCTTGAACCTCCTTGGTTTCTAACCCCCACAGCTTTTAGAAAGAATCTAAAACCCAGCTATTCTTTGAAACAGTCTAGGAAGTTGGAAATTGGTTACCTCGTCATCCCTTCTGAGTCACAAGTGTATTTTCTATGATACTCCCAAAATAGTTCTGGGGAAGAAGACGAAAACAAGACTTACTCAGTCAAACCCAATACACAAGATAAGAAACATCAACAAATTTTCTTACAACAAGCGACCACAAGGCTCAGATTTTAAACATCGTCTGGTTGTCAAACCATGTGTTCCCTTTTGTTTTAGAAATGTGTTCCTCATGTATGTTGCATATGGCCTTGAAGGCTGAGGAATGACGTGGTCCTCCCTTGTATTTGTAGTTCAAGATATTGTTTCTGTGCAACTGGGGCTGTGAGAAGAAGTTCATTGACAGGAAGGGAGAGATATGGCTTCTTAGTATAGACCCAGATAAACAGAGACAACAAATCAAATCCAGCTGCCTTCAAACCAGATTTGCTTATTTATTTCTGGAACATTTTTGCAATGTTTTCATCATTCATCAATAGTTCATCAATAGTTTTCATCATTTTATTCATTTATTCATTCATTACCATTTTTTTTTTCTAGAGAGCCTAGGTGAATGAGGAATTTTCCAGAAATTTTAAGTTGATTCAGTACAGACTCATAGCAAAAGACATATGTCAAAGGGAGAAAGAACATAAAGAGCCTGAAGGACCTTGACTTACTTTCCTGGATCCCTCAATCTTAGTTCCAGTTTTTTCATCTTCCAATGGAGATAACAAACCTGTGATTCATGTAGTTGTTGAGGGCTTGACTGAAACAATGTATATAAAGTATTTTGAGTGTGATTCCTGATCCATCGTGGGCACCTGGTACTTAGAGCTATTTGCTATTATCTTCATTAACCCAGACTTTTGTTTAGTGGGGTGCAGCAATCAATATTCATAGTTAAAATGGTCTAAGTATCAGACCTTGCCAGTTTCTGATGTGGGCCCCTAAACAGTATCCCAGCCACTCTTAGTGAACCCAAGCCCTAAGGAGGTATCTGAAGTCCAGCTCCAGTCACTGTGGCTATCATGCTCTGCCCTTGGGACTCCTTGGAGACTCAATCAGGCAGGAAGTCTGTACTTTCATGGAACTGAAAGTAGGGCAGTCCTCATTCTATGGCAGCACAAGCTCTGCTGCAAAAGCTGGAAAATTCTGTTAAGAGTCTATGTAGCACCAAACAACAACCTCCACCAGCTTATCTGATCTAGCTGTCTGATAGCCTCTTTGGATTTGTTGGGGAATAAATGGATATATGTTGAATTGCTTATTCGATTGTCACAGAAACTATGAGCAGGGCAGGGCAGATACTATCACTAAGACTGACTGAAGACACTCAGATCCAGCTATTTCCTATTGTGTTTTTGTCGAAAAGAGAAAGTAAATAGATTAAAAAGTAGATTGATCATAAACAACACGTCCTAGTAATCATTTCTTCACATTTGTTTATGACTCTGAGAAGTTGCTTCCCATGTATGTCCTTCACGAAACTGGATGTCCCTGTAATAACCAAAATAAGGGAGGGCCAGGTGCTGTGAATTGGCTGACATTTGTCTTCTCTACCTTCATAGCTGTTTCTTCTGGAAGAAATGAGAGAGAGAAAGTATGATGGGTATGCTCGAGTGATACAGAAATCATGGAGGAAATTTGTGGCTCGAAAGAAATACGTCCAAATGAGAGAAGAAGGTATTTTCAGCATTTTCCCATGCATTTAATAAATCTCCAGAATAGATTAAGCTTAGGTGAAGTTATAAGTCCATTTTATTTTGCCTGAGATGTTGTGTTTTTAAAAAACCTTGCATTCATTTAGAGTTTCTCTAAATGTATTTCCACACTAAATAGCTGTCCGTACCCCCACCCCTACCTTTCTTTCTGGGGAACCAATCCTCACGTCTCTGTCCTTTTGGGAATTGTAGCCTCAGACCTCCTGTTGAACAAGAAGGAGAGAAGGAGAAACAGTATTAACAGGAACTTCATTGGGGATTACATTGGGATGGAGGAGCACCCAGAACTCCAGCAGTTTGTGGGGAAGAGGGAGAAGATCGATTTTGCAGACACGGTGACCAAGTACGACAGGAGGTTCAAGGTACACACTGAGCACCGTCTCTGAGAGCCACCAGACTCCTCAGTTCTATAAAAAAAATCATAATTTTGTTTTTCTTATTATCAAAATAGAACATGTTTGCTTTAGAAATAGTTAAGCCTGAAGAAAAATAGCCACCTATAGCCAGAAATAATCCCTGTTAATTTTGTGTTTATCATTCAGAACTTTTTTATACAGACATACATTTGTATATTTAATAATTTTTCAAAAATAAGATGTGAATGACATGCTGTTTTATGACCTCGTTTTTTTTATGTTGTTTTTCATTTCTATTTTCCTTAAAATATGCCAGGGAGAATTTTCCATGTTAATAGATGTATCAGTGTAAATTGCTTGAATTGCTAGTGTTCCATTCAGCAGATGCTTCTTTATGTTTTTAGCCAGTTTCTCGTCATTTCTTTCTTAATGATCTTTCTTTCACTATCGTTAAAAGAGACTGCAGTGAGCATTCGTTCATGCATATCTTTATGTATTAGTAGGAGAGGAATCATCCGGTCAGAAGATTCACACTTGCAAGTAATACCGCAAAGTGTTCTTACTCATTTTCCCTGAGTGAAGGAATGGCTCAGCAAGGCTTCCCCAAAGCCACTGAAGAAGTAGCTGGCATTTCTCACCTCTTCCCTTAACTTTTTTCCTCATAAAATCTTGGTAGTTCATGGACTCAGTAAGAGTGTTTTTTGGTCAGGAAAAAAAATTAATGAAGTAAAGAACAGTATTAATTGAACTAGAAGGATGATGTTGTTTTGCTAAAACTAAATCATCACTTATGCCTACCAGCCGCTCTGGTGGCAGATTTGAGGGCCAACATGGTGTTTATGTCTCCTTAGTGTACAGGTATAAGATGGTTAGTAATCTACATATTTCAGGATTATCATTGAAATGAAGATTTATCCATTTTAAAAAGTAAAAATGTCATGAATTCACAAGGAACACATATGCTGACACTTAAGGGATCCGTTTTGAGAAACACGCTGAAGCAGGATCACCATATGTGTTTGGTTTCTCCAGGTCTATCCCTTTATGCCTTTTGTCCTGACACCTTAAATGGATCCTTGTGAGTTTGCCAGTTTTGTATATTAAAGAGAATTGAATATTAGAAATTTCAGATTTGTCAGTCCTAATAATTATTAGCAGTGCCCTTTCACTCCCAAGGAATCTGGTTAGATGACAATGGAATGGCCAACCCAGTGGAAGTGAATGTTAGCTACCCAGGGCAGCTTTCCTTCATCTGGTGACACACCCATTGTGTGGCCAGTGCTCGCATGCACATGGCTATCCACCTGCTTAAAGCACCTCTTCTTACAGGGTGTAAAGCGAGACTTGCTTCTTACTCCAAAGTGCTTATACTTAATCGGACGAGAAAAGGTCAAACAGGGCCCAGACAAAGGCCTGGTGAAGGAAGTGCTGAAGCGGCGGATCGAGATGGAGAGGATCTTGTCTGTGTCCCTCAGGTGAGTGAAGAGGGGCGGAGGCAGAGCTGCCCCATCATGCCTCAACATTGCAACCCACTATTTCCAAATACAACGAGGAGAAAGGCCTGGTTGGGCTTCCCAGTTGTCAAAATCACGATGAAGAGAACGGAACTTCTTCCCAGAGAATACCTGACCTTGAAAGGTCCCTGAGAATCTGATACAAAAGGAATAAAATATCAAGATAAAGCTGCCTTTTGGTCAGCTGCTCTAAGCGGGATTCTTTGTTCACATAAAATTTGTCAAATATGCCAGTATATAGAACAGAATATAATTGCTCTTAATAACTTGGCCAAGGGTCCAGAGATTTGTCTCCAAGCCCACATCATCCACTTTGAAGACCTCACTCATTTCACCAGTAAAGGCCTCATCAGAGGTCCCCATTAAGTCTTCAGTGTTGCTTTTCAGTTTTCCGCCCTCCGACTGTTTTGGAAGAAATATTTCTTTGAGGCTCCTGAGGGTTCTTTCTGCCTTTTCATATAAGGGAAGGAATATAAATTGGTCCCCATAATCTGTAGCCCCAGAATCATCACCAAATGCTCCCTTCCACCCCAAGTTCACAGGCAGAGGTCCTTACTCTTCCTGTCGGCACTCTCATGCTTTTGGCAAAGCCGTTGCTGTGTATCAGGAGACTTCCCTTCATCCTCCCAGGCTAAGAAATCCCAGGACAAGTTCCCTCTGAGGAGAGGAAATCCTCCCAGTCCACCGAAGACGAGCACAAGAGGCAGGAAGGCCCCTCTGAGCCCAGTAGCTTCCTCCCTGAGGTGTGTCCCTGGGTCCTTCTGCAGATACCGCTGCCATTGCTAGCGCAAGTTTTGGGCTGCGATTTCATGAAAAGTAATGTTCTGGTTTCTTGTGAATATGTCTTCCTGGAACTGGGACACCTCTAAACTCATTCCACACAGAAGACAAAAGTGCTGCACTTGGGAAAAAGCAGGGGCTTTGTGTGCTTAAGCATCTGACCTCGCAGGCTGGAAATCCTGGCTCCAGTATGATAATCCAAAGCAGATTTCAAGTTGTGTCCATTCTTGCCTGTGTCACTGTGGTTTCTGATTCTATCTGTTCCCAATTTTCCTGGATAAAGAGCCAGGCTATGTAGTGAGGCTAAATGTTTAAAACATCGCAAGTCAGGATGTGGTAAAACTTCTAAGCAGATGAGACCATCCTGTCATAGCCCCTTCCCCTCCCCCAGGTAGGGCTCAGTGCTGTGGTTTTCAAGGGAAAACTCTTACAGCTGCTTTTCTAGAAGTTTCCCTGGACTAAGCTGGGTTATTTGAAACGTGTTGTGTGTGCTGGACAGTAGTGGTGGTGAACGCCAGGGATGACAGCTCTGAGGCACACGTGCTCATTACTCTGGGTGATTCTTGTTCTTCCTCTTATTATCTCCCAGGTATGCCTTTGACCTTCAGACCACTCAAAGAATCCTAATAATAAATAACCATAATAGAGCTACATTTATATCAGGTACTTAGACACTATCTTGCCCATCAAGTTGTTGAGGGATGTCAAGGTGTGAGATAATCACACTGAGATTTTTTTTTCTCTTTCTTCTCTCACAGCCTCTGAGGATACAGTGTCTCCTGGAAAAGACAGCTTCTTTTTCAGCTTCCTCTTTAGTATTCATGGTCTGGACATTTACTTCCTTGTGGCCTTTTCTTTTTTAGAGGATGTAATAAAATGAGGTACTTAGTCTAAAAGTTGTTCTGTGTCTAGGGGAAAAAGAGCCTGAGTCATTTTAACTTGTCATTTCTGCGTGTTGCAGTTAGCGATCCTCACACTTAGCAGAGCTAATATTGTTTCCTCACTTCCTTTATTCATTGGGTTTTGGCCAGTAATCTAAACCAAATTAGGAAAGCAACCAGACGGGTGATGGTGTGTGAACAGTCACACCCAAAGTGGAAATGGTGGTGCCAGATGACCAGAGAACATGCATGCATGGGTGTGTGTGTGTGTGTGTTTTCTCTAAATAAATCAATACTACAGAGAAAGATTTTAACAGTTGTTTCACACTTCAGGAATAAAAGTTGTAACATCTGTATGTGTTTCAAAGAGTTTCTGAGACTTATGAGGCTTACTACTTAGCTAAAATAGCCCAGCGCCTTCTAGTTAAGATTGTGTAAGTGTCCCATAATCTCGACCTTTCAGCCTGTCTCCAGCTCTAAGAACATAACTGCTATCAAAGCAAAATGGACTCACAACTCCCTATTCTAACAGACCGACCATACAAAAGCTGTTATGAGACACTTTTTGAAATGTGAGCATGACTAAATATTTGATATGAAGGATTGATTTTTCGCTTCTTTAGGTGTGATAATGGTACTGTGGCTATTTTATTTAAAGAGGCTTTGTCTTTTTGAGATACACACTAAAATATTTAAGGATAAAGTAATAATATTTATACTTTGCTCTAAAATAGATTAGTTTGTATGTGGAAGTGGGGCAGTGGGAGTGTAGCTAAATATAATGGTCGGTAGATTGATAGTTGTTGAAACCCCTTGACGTGGAGGTTCATTATGTTCTTTTTATATATTTAAATTTTTCCATAATGTGATGTTTCTCAAGTCCTCCAGTAAACCTCATATCTTTAGACATTTTTTACCTTTTATGAATATAGTGAAATGTCTGCTTGAGTTATAGTTGAAATATAATCACATTTGAATGTACATGAAAAAAGTAGAATAGACCTGCAGCTGGGAGAGATAGGAAGACTGCTGCTGTTCGAAGGGAATACAGGATGATTTGAACAGAAAAGGTCCTTATCTAAATAACACTAAAACAATGGTGCCTTTATTTCCGCTTTCATTGGAGACTTGGTGAGGCATTCAGGAGGTATCACACCAATAGATAGTCGAGCCTTCAATATCTGAGGCTTGGGGTGTCTGCTGATGGATCACGCATCAGTTCTTGAAGGATCCTTTAAGGATCCTTGAAGCTCTTGAAGGAGCTGTTTTTTTTTTTTTTTTTAAGATGCATTGGTTTATGCATACAAGCTGGGGTGTAGGCCAGAGGTGTGACATGGTGAGAGGATTCACCTGAAACAGAGTGGGGAGAAGAACAGGCAGATCAACTGAAATACACTGCCGAGGGGAGCAGCGGGCAAGACAGGAGAGGTCTGCTGCGCCACGTGGGAAGCTCTCTGGCTGGGGATTGGTGTGCTTCAGTGGCTGCGGATAGCTTCATAGTGCTGCCGCTTACCCGTTGCACCACCATGGAGGCCCCCGGAGCTGTTTTTTGTCCAAGTACTGACCTGGCCTCATTTTTACCTGAAAGACTCAGTTTGCTGGAAGGGTGGCCACATGATATAATAACCTATGTTCTTTGCTGTCCCCTTTGATTGTAAGATTGGTACCATAAATGTCTCATATTTAGTGTTTTCTCCAAGGAGCCTTAGAGTGGCCCTTCTCGTTTTGGTAGCTCACTGCCTTAAGACCAGACACTTGGTGGCTGCTGGTCTGGGTTGGTCAATTGCCTGGCACTTGTGTGTGATCAGAAGAGCATCCTGCAAGAGGGGCTTTAGGGAGAGGCTCTGGCACCCGGAGTCATGACTTTCTTGCCAAGAACATTTCATTGACCAATGCCCCAAACCACTGGCCGGGAGAACAGCCTGTGTCACTACTTGTGCCACTGACCTGTGACATTACTGAGATCTTGACTTTTTGTGGCCTTTGGGAACTGGAAGGTGTCAACATTTTTGGAATGACCATCTGTCTACCTAATGTTCTTCCATGGGATTCGAAGGTTAACGAGACAGGCACCCCCTTGGTACTTCCTTCCATGCTAGAATGGGGAACAGACATCTGGGTGGACCTGTGCCATGAAGGTGACAAATATTCAGGGAGTGATGGCCAGGGTGCTCCTGGGCTAGAAAACACCAGAGTGAGTCTTTCACCTGTGCATCAGGTGAAGCTCCTGCCCATGTTGATGCCTGGCCCAGCACTTTCTTTATTCACCCCTGTACTTGCCAGTTTATTAAAGGATCATATATTTCGTAATCAGGAAACAATTTTTATAAAGACAGAGCTATCCTGCGAAATTGCCTTTTAGCTTACAAAACAAAAAAAAAAACTTTTTTAGAACATCATTTAGTGTCTTGTAACATTTTTGTGAAGATCTGGTTTAAGGGAGTAAAACAAGATTTTTCTAGTGTTGTCAGCAATACAATAATAAGCCGCAAAGATGAGGGAAGAAAAAACAAGTACAGAGCCAAACCAGGGACTAGTAAAGGATCTTTCAGCACAGGGGCCTGTGTCAAACATCTGTAAGAAATTGCAGCTTAAGCATATGAATAAGACAGGGGTGAAGTCCAAAGATAAGTCTGATTTTTTAGAATAAATAAAGTGAAAGCTTTCTTTTCAGATCTAGGAGCATGGGCCGGGGAGGGTGGTTTCACTGATTCATATGCATGGGTCACTGAACGGAGGAGCTTTTGAATTTGATGGTTGAAGTCAAAGTGTCCAAACACATCACTTTTCATTTCTAGATTCATGCTTATAGGTGACCTTCGTCTTGGCCTGCTTGCTTTTTTCTCTTTATGGTAATGAAACTCCTAATAAATCTAAGCATGTTCTATTCCGCCAGGTTGCTTCTGTGGGCCACATTTAGCCACGTTGAATAATCACAGTTTCGCCAAAAGTACGGCCAGGCAAACGGACATGTCCAGACATGTGAGAGTGCCTTGAGGCAGGCAACTGAAACAGGAAAGACTTTCATCCCTCACCCCACACACCTAAATGTGGTGCTTCTTGTTTCGCTCTTTCCCCTTGCACGGCACTCCTCAATTATCCTTAACACCGCCACTGTCTTATATCTGTGCCAGAGTGCTTGGGACGAATTGGGAGAGTTTTGAAAGTGCCTTTCGGAGTTTTGAATTTCTGTTTCCTGACCAGAAAACAGGAAAATGTCAGCAGCTTTGTGGCGACACTCTCTGACACACAGTATTCTCAACCTTTTGCAAAAGATTCTAATTCCTAGTTTAGGAATTGTAGTCTCAGATTTTTTGTTGACCTACAGATTACCAAGCTCCTTTTATAGGAAGATTGAGTTGGGACTGAGGAAAAGTTTGTGAACAAAGAGGTACAATGGAGAGATGGTAAGCTGTCCTGCAATGCACATATAAAAATATAAAAACAATTTCAAATTCAACCTCTGTGTTCCTAAGATCACAAACCCCAGGTGGGTGAACAGGAAAAATTCCACACAGGTAACAAGTTAGTAGAAATTTATGATAAGGTTGTAGCTATTGTAATAAATCCTCACTTGAAGAATTGTTAAATTCACTTATCAAAATGGAAACCTGTGTCCTGGGCTTAAAGTAAACTTCAGAGCCTCTGAGATTTTGGTTTTCTGCTCAGATTCTCTCCTTTACATATTAATAGCTGGAAGCCTACCCAAATACTACATTTCCCAGGCTTCTTTGCATCAAGTTGTAACCATGTGACATAGTGCTGACCAAATGAGGTATGAGCAGACGTGACTAATGCAGCTTCCTTGTAACCATGTAAAGGTATTACCTTTACATGGAAGGCAGACTAGCAGGCTTTGCCCTAAACAGTCAAGACAACAGGCAAAGACTGGGAAAGCTTTGTGCCAGTATTAGAAACCATGATCTTAGTCCTTTAGGAAGCTCTCTGTAAGACCAATACCGGATGATTTCACTCATGTGAAATATCAGTCCTCTTGGCCTCTAAGCCTTTCCACCAGCACTGGAGCCCTGAGCCTCTCCCCTTCTCCCTACAGCTTCCAAAACTCTCTCCCCTCCACGCGTGAGTTTCTCCATACTCCTACCCTGTTCAATCACACAGTCCCCACACAGGTATGTAATTTCCCCGCCCCACGATATTCATTATTGTGGAGCTAATGGCTGTGCCTGCGGTTGTCTGTACGCCTGTTTCGGGCAGCTGCTGTGTTTGTACGTTCAGCAGCACCCAGCACAGAATCTGAGCAGAAAACCAAAATCTCAGGGGCTCTTAAGTGTACTTAAAGCCCAGGACACTGGTTTCCCTTTTGATAAGTGAACTTAACAATTCTTCAAGTTAGGATTTACTACAATAGCTACAACCTTATCATAAATTTCTACTAACTCTTTACTTGTGGGGAATTTTTCCTGTTCACCCACATTCTATTTATAGCATTCTGGGTTTTTATGATCTTAGGAACACAGAGGTTGAATTTGAAATTGTTTTTGTGTTTTTTTAATATAAATTAAATTGTCCTTAAATTTTCTGATTTAAAAATTATGTGGAGTATTTTGATTATGCTTCTGGTAGACTATAAACTTCCTTCGAAAGCAGATTTCAGCCATGTCGTCTTATTTAGTGTTAAAGACTGTCATTTACAGAAAGACTATAGAAACCATCTATGATTTTTAAAAAATGTGTGAACGAAATAATGTAATAAACAAAAGTCCATGTCTGATTGAGTTTTTTCATTCTCTTTGTAGTACCATGCAGGATGACATTTTTATTCTTCATGAACAAGAGTATGACAGTTTGCTTGAATCTGTCTTCAAAACCGAATTCTTAAGCCTCCTAGCAAAGCATTATGAGGAAAAAACCCAGAAGCAACTACCTCTGAAATTTAGTAATACGTAAGTAGAAATCTGAGACTCAAACTTCTGAGTAAAAGTAGTGGGAGCCTAGATCTCACCCCGGGGGCCAGGCAGAAAGGAGGGGAGGACTGCGGGTTGGGGTATGGGTTTTGACCAGCTCCAGTGGCTTCAGCGAACCCCAAGCCCAGTACTTCAGGACTCCTGTGGAACTGTGGAGTCTGCGAAGACAGTGCAGACTTGGAAAAGGTGACGTTTGCATTTCTGTGAAATAATGACTTCATAGAAAGGTGCATTTTATCATTTGGACAGAGGTCATGAAAGGGAGGCAGGGAAAGACCAGTTTTTATAAATTCCCAATAGAAGAAGAATTTATTTATCAGAGCAGACAGAAAGAGTAAGACTGAAAGCAAAAGAAAGTGATTGGAGACGGGGGTTAAGCTCCCACTATTGGTGTATAATCAAGCCTATTGGTGGGGACTTGGGGACTTGGGTCAGGAGGACATTGGGGACCAACATCTTTTGTCTCGACACAGCCTCCTTTGATTTAGCAGCGTGATCTCACAGATAGACATTGGCAAACTACAAACCACCTAATCTCATATTTGCCAAGGGAGCAATATTTACTTTATCTTCCTAAAGTTGCCCCTCTATAAAACAGGGAGGTTCCCCATCTCTTCCTGTTCACCAGTATGAGTGAAACTTAGCCATATCTAGTGCTGCCATGGTTGATCTGAAGTAAGCACTGGTGGTGGTATGAATTCATTACGGCTTTTCCAAAGAACTGTCAGGCATTGTTCTGGATCTGGATTCCTAGATTCACTTTATTTGGATCTGGGAATTTGTGCTTAAAAAAAGGGCCATGTCACTCAAAAGAATCATCAGGAGTCTAAAATTGATATTTCTGTCTTGCAACATGAGAAAATACAAGTTAAAAAAGCAGAATGTGGAGTTGCATTAAATACGCACTGTGGTAATATGAAAAATAAACTTTGGCTGGGGAGTTTTGGAATTGTGAGTAAACTTCCCTTCTGTTTGTAGTTTGATTGAAGTATTTATTTCCTTCACTGTTGGGTACAGGGGCTTGCGAAGGAATATAACTTAGTTCAGTAACAGCCGCATTGTATATTAAGGCAGTGTGGGCTCGCTAGTGTCTGAGGCATCTCTCCTTCTGCCACAAACTTCACTGAGAGAAAACGGGGAGAAGCACAATGATACAATGCAGCAGGTGTGGCCTCAAAATTGTCGCCATCCTTTGTTCCTCAAGCTAGCCCCACAATCTATCTGACATAGTGACGGTGGCACCTGCAGTGGGGTATCTCCCTCAGTAACTGGATTCTCCCCGGTGCTGGGCCCTAGATGCTTCTTCCACTTCTGGTTCGTGGGCTCACCTACCACCGTACCACACCCGCGGAACTTGCACCAGGCTTGTGGCCCTGTCCCTGCTTTAGGTTACCTGGCCTTGCCTCATTTTTACAATGTGTTTACCCAGCAGCAGAACTCCCTGCTGGAGAACTCACTGCTTCATTCAACTTGTGAATTTCCAACAAACACAAAAATGCTTGTTGCAGGCTTGAACTCAAGTTGAAAAAGGAGAACTGGGGTCCCTGGAGTGCAGGTGGCTCCCGGCAAGTGCAATTCCACCAAGGCTTCGGTGACCTGGCCATCCTCAAGCCCAGTAACAAGGTGCTGCAGGTCAGCATCGGACCTGGGCTGCCCAAGAACTCCCGTAAGTGTTTGAGGAGCTCCAGGGCATCCTCTGGGCCCCTTCCTCCCCCACCAGCCCTCCCTCACCCCATTCCTGTCAAACTCTCCTCTCACCCAGCACGCCTAATATGTGCATAGATCTGCAAGCAAAGAACCAGTACATCTGCTTCCTGCTTTCTTCTGATTGGAACATTTCAAACTAAACCAATATCCTGACGAAGGGGCAGGTGAAGCCTTTCCGAATGATGAGCGGTCCGGTGTAGCATCCCTGGCGTTGCCAGCTTAATTGTGTTTAAAACAAGTCAAAATATGTTGGCTTCAAATTTCCTGGCTCTTTCCTGTCAAATATTCTTACTAAGGCAAAGGCTGTCCTTTCTTACCCAACTGAAAAAAAATTGCCCACATTTGCCAACTGTGTTACCCTGCCATCATCTCCTCCATTTCAGAGCACTTTACCAGAAGATGTGGGCACTGTACATTTATCACACCCCCGTGTTACTCCTTCCCTGGCCTTTGGTTACTTTTCTATTTATAATTGATACTTACACGATTATATTAATAATGCAGAGCATTTGTATATGCTATGTATTCATACAAAGCAGAAATATTTCTTCCCTGTATATGATCAGTAGACAGTGTGTGTAGCTCCAGCAAGGCACAGGGCAGGTTCTCCATGATTCAGGCAGACGGGTAAGGAGAGTCTGGAGCCCTCAGCGGCTTTTGCAGGCTTTTAATGTTTTCTACAGCATTTGTGGAAAGGCGACCAGATGCAGGGCAGGCAGGGGGTGGGGATGCAGGGAGGCTGGTGGGCCTCCCAGCCCCCGGTGAATCTTTACTTCTCTGGGCTCACTCTGGTGGCATTCTCTCGTGGTCTCTTGCTCTCGTTGCCATTCTCCACGTCACTCTGCCACACACCGCCACGCCGTCCTCTGTGTGATGCCACCCCTATATGCTCAGTCTCTCAGTCTTGCATGCCCACTTATGCATGCCCACAGCATACTCCAGGTGTCCACCATCAGGCACATGTACCCCAAGCCCACACTCTCAAAAGCCTCCTGCATTCAGGGCTGCAGGTGATAGCCACAGAGGCCAGCAGCATAAAAGCCTGACTATTTCATTTACCCCACACTACTCATCAATTGTTGGTATGTTAGTGTATCAGTTGTTACTGAACAGAAAATAGAAAGCACTTTAGGTAGATTTTTAAAGAGGCTTTTAAATAGATTCTTTATAGAAACACGGACAAGATTAAGGGCACAAAGTGGGCACCACAGGACAAAGAACAGCAGGATATTACTACCCCTAAGCCTGAAGGAGCGGAGAGAGCAAAGATTTGAGCTAAAGGGTGCAGACAGGAAGGAGACATGGTGTTCCAACTTCGCTCCTCTGGCCAGCGTGCGAGTCTCTAGACACTGCCTCCCTCTGGCCCAACCCAACTGGAATGCAGAGGCCTCAGGGCTCAGGCAAAGTCATTCAAGGACTCAGACCCAGGGCACAAAGCAGAACAAGAGGGCTGCAGGTAACCAGCAGGATGGAGGGGAGCAATGTTCAGTGGGCTCCAAGTGGAACATTGTCCATTTCAGTGTTTCACTAGGTCTTAATGCAGGAGCAGTCTGGGCACGGAGACCCTGGCCAGACCACGTCCCTTGGCCCCAGGCCCCAAGACACAGTTCTACTTGCACTTCCCCACCTTCTCTACTCTTCAGCTTTTCTTTTTACAAGGAATTCACCCTGCACCCCAGGGGGTAGCCCTCTGTTCTAACTGGTTCAACTCCTACCTTCCTCCACTGTTTCCCTCTCTAAACACAGATGTCTTTATGGGGACCTCGTCAGGTCACCTGTGGCCCTGCCGTCCCAGCTCTGATTCTGGCCACGATGATGTCCATTAGCACCAGCTGATTTTCTGACTCTTCATGTCTGCATCCAGGGGACGAGTCCACTCCTTCCTTTGTGGTCTCTACACTTACAGGGGAGACTGTAGAACGCACGCGCTTCCATGAAAGGCTCTTGACACCAAGCAGGTGTGCAGTCAGTGCTGAACTGCCCCATGACAGGGACCCAGATGAGCGACGTTCACATGTTTAGCTTCCGTGCTGTGCTCAGAACATGAGCACTCACTTTAAGGCATCCCATCTGTCTCTTTTGAAAGCCTCCAAAAATGGAAACATCTTTATAAGATTATTAATACTTGTTAGTAAAGCCACTGTCTCTGCCATTTCAAAACTGATTTCCATTAACATCTCCCCAGCCCCTCCACAGCTACCAGGATGGCTCCTCCTTCGGCTGCCCCTCCTCCCCTGCCCTGGTGTCTCGCAGTCCAAAGGGACCTGATTTCCAAGTTTCACCTAAGTAAAGAACCACCAGGAGCCATAAAACCAACCAGTAGTATGAGTTTTTTTTTTTAAACATTTATTTTTATTTGTGCATACAAGAACTAGGGTGTAGGCCAGAGGTGTTGGGGGGTGAGAGGATTCACCAAAAACAGAGTGGGGAGCAGAACAGGCAGATTGACTGACATACACTGCTGAGGGGAGCAGCAGGCAACGCAGGAGAGGTCTGCTGTGCCATGTGGGAAGCTCCCTGGCCAGGGATCAAATTTGTGCTACAGTGGCTGTCAATAGCTTGATAGCACTGAGACTTTAAACCCTGTACAGCCAGTGATGAGTTTTAATGTTTTCTTGGGTGCTTATTTCAGGTCCTACCAGAAGGAACACTATTCAAAACAGAGGTTATTCCAGTGGGATTCAGAATGCCAACTACCCACTGAGAGCTGCCCCTCCTCCCCCAGGTAAGTTCGGCTCAGGCCACAGACCAAGAGCACTAACCTGGATCTGTAACTTATAAATGATGTTTGGGAAGAGACCCCTTAGCAAATGCACACATATTAGCCAGCAACGGGCCATTTCAGCGCCAGATGTACCCTTCCTACACGCTGGCCCTCCATGTGACCCTGAAATTCAGAAAGCATATCAACTAGTGAGACTGCTGTGGTTGAGTGAATAGTCTGGATTTCACTGGCTGGCGTTATTGCTCTCTTAGGAAAGATTTCCCAGATCAGTAGGAGAGAAAGGAGTTCCTTGCTGTGACAACCAGTGTATTGGCAGCTTTTCAGTTACAGGATGTTGACTTTGTGCAAATACGAATCACCAGGTCTTACCCTACCACTAAGCATCTCCACGCAAATCCCAGGATAATATTTTGCAGCTTAATGACTAAGTAGAAAAATAAAAATCTTTTAGTCATATAGGATCTAGGAAAACCGCTCCAAAAAATAGAGTAACATCTGAGAGAATTATATCATTGATAGTTTTTTAATCTTATGTTTCATATTTCTCATTTTTATGATGAAAATATAGCATGCAGATTAATAAAATCCAAATAAATTTAAAGCATTTTACCCTTAAAAATCTATTTAGAGTTTGAAAGCCACTGTCAAAATTTCAGAATGTTTTTCCTTTTACTCACTAAATTCAGTTAATAAAAAACTGCTCCCAGGATGTTTGACATTAGTAAGTTTAGGATTCTAAGTCTTGAAAGGGTCATCTTAGGACCCTGCTTGGCTCAAATCATCCCAAACAGGAGAATCCTATTTGTAGCAATGTTCAAGATAATAAACTAAAAGCACTTCTTTTGTCTCCTGCTATGGAATCTCATAGCTATTTGATAAAATATACACTGGTACCTACCAATGGGAAACAATTCTCGTCTCTTGGAGTCCCCATCCTGTCTGGCCCAGCTGCCTCTCCTCCCTTCTACCTTTATCCTTGAAGAAAATCCAAACAGAAGGAAAAGCAAGAGAACCCTTGTAGCATTGTGCTGCTATTAATCCACCAGCCCTCATGCAGAATTCTGGTAAACTCCTTTGCCTCAGCTAGGTTGGCTGAAGTCACCTCCACCCAAATCAGGTCACAATGTCTGTAGGGGGCAGTTTCTTCATCAGTAAAATGAGGCGATTAGACCCGAGCCCCTTAGATCAGCACTTCTCCCACTATCAATCTTAAGGACCAGGATTGGGGAGTTTTGTTTCCCTTAATTTCCAATCTGTCACAAACTATACTTCCATAGGATATTTTTTAAAATTATTAGAACAATGGAATTTTTAAAGCATGCAAAGCATAAGCCAGAGTGTCTTGTTCGATTCCATAGACATGAAATATGTCTACCAAACCACTGAAATGTTTCTGAATGCCTACTCTTAATTTCTGAACTTGACACGAGCAAGCAGGTCATGAATGGTGTGGAGCAGCCCGTCTGTGACGCCCCCTTGGAGTATCATGACGCTTGAACGTGCCCTGTTGTGGCATGCCCTCTCCTATCCTGGGCGACCTTGGCGGCAAGCAGGTCCTCCAGTCTCCTTTCTTTAATGAAGAAATTGTTGCTCTGGAAGGTGATATCTTGCTTACGGTCAACACAGCAATCATAAGCAAAATCAAAACCAAAGTCCTAGTCCCTCAAACTGACTAAGGCTTATCCCACTGGTACCAAAGATTTCTTTATTCAGTAGTAGGTTCATCAAAGTGTGCCTGAGGGGATCTTGTTCTCCTTCACTCTTTCCCAGCTGTCAGTGGGAGAAGAGATAGGGCTTCTTCATACACAGCGTGGAATGATAATGTGCCTTTTGGCCAAGCCCATGGTTTCGAGCCGTCACCATAATCTGTTACTTTCCAGATAATATCATGTTAACTAGAAACTGTTATTTGGCTAAGAGATCTTGCTCCATCCAGACTGATCCAACTGGCGGCCACATTTCCCCTGCTAGTGAGGAGAGATTCCTCCACCTCCCACAATGAGCTCCCACAGAGGACACCCAAGACTGACCCCTTGAAAATGGACATCCAGCTGTTTAAACAGCTGCCTGCCAGCCCTCTTGAATCATAACCTCATAATTTTTCTTAGCCCAAGAATGTGCCTGCCAACTAGTTGCAGGCTTACCTTTCCTTGACTGGGGGTTTTGAAACCCCAAACATCTGGTGATTCTATTGTCAAATTCAACAAGCGCGGGAGAGTGTCTGCTGTACTCCAGGCAGTCATCGGGTTACAATATAGTAGGTCTGTTTCGCACAACATATTAGCACTTATGCCCCCCCATTCTTTTAGATGGGGAAATTGAGGTCTGGAGAAGTTAAGCAACTTGCTCTTTGTTGATTCATGAAAGCCATTCAGTGTACCTTTCAGCGGCAGATCAGATACACTAAGCTTTGTTTTCTCCTCTTTTCCCTCTAGGTTACCATCAGAATGGAGTCATCAAAAACCAGTTTGTGCCACATCCCCATGTTCCTGGAAACCTGAAGGCAAATCAGAAAAACCTGTACACCCCCATGGCCCGCCCGCCCTTGCCACGACAGCAGTCCACTGGCTCGGATCGCACGTCACAGATGCCGGAGAGCTTGGACTTCCTCAAGGTCCCCGACCAGGGTGCTGCAGGGTAAGTTTCCCACCTGCTGTGGGCAAAGCTGGCAGCCTCCATCTCCATCCATGGCACCAAAGCGCAGGGATTTTTTTTTTTGCTCGGTCCATGCGTGATTCTAAAGTTCTTTTCTCCACCCACATGTTAGATGTGTGACCCGAGGTCACAAGGCCCTCTATTGACGTCCAAAAGTGTGGTTAGGTTGATGGCACACAATTCACCCTACGGAGAGGGCTTCCCAGGGGACTGCCATCACGAGAGGATGGGGCTGAGACTGAATTGCTCTGAGATCTGAATTTGCTCTCTGGCATGGTTGCAGGATGATGAAGTTTTAGATTTGTGTCTGGGCCTGCAGTAACATGCACACAGCAGTCAAAGAGCCACTGGAAGCACCAAGCACGACTCCCAGCACTCTGGGAGACAAAGGTATCCCATTGGGAATCCAGATCTTCGGGTGTTCTGCCTTTCCAGAGCAAGAAAATGAAGAGTGGTAAAAGAAATCTAGGCTTTTTAGCTTGCAGGAGTGAGCATACCTGGAACTCTTTGTCGATACTTAGAATTACCTGTTGGGATAAGATGTGCCTGCAGGGCCACAGGGGGTGACTTTGGGGGTCAGCTTTGCAAAGAGTAAGTGAATTCTGCCAGGAGGTCAGTTTTGACATCAGTAAAGAAAAACTACCGCGATGAACCGCCCTGGCTGTGCAGGGCGCTCGTCCCTGGAAGAGTCCGGCAGGGAGTGGGTGCTGATCTCCAGGCAGGAGCGGTGCTGCGCCGCGGTAGCAAAACCAGAGGAGGAGGAGACCCCCATTTAAGCCCCAATGACCTGTCTAATATTGGACCAGGAGTCCTATATATATGACCTAGCATGGTATTTTCCAAGTAGTAGGTTACTCGGTTAACTGCAGCCTGATGACATTGGTGGTGGTGACATCACGAATATCTCGTGGTGCTGGAACCCATGACTTTCAAGGAATCCCCCAACTCCACAGGAGTCACAGTGGTGGAATAGTCCTCTCTGCCGGGCCTGAGGATGGGCCTGCTCTAGCCAACTCTTCCCCATCCTCATGCCCACCTCCATTTCCCATTCTCCCCATGTCTCCGGAATGATGACGCTTCAAATAACAAGCAGGAGACTTGTGTCCAAAAGAGAGTAACACTGAAAAGAAATAACAGCTCTGTCCCCTGGGTGGGCAGCTCCCATCCCCCTCCTGCTCTTTTATGAGATGTTCTTCCTGCCTTGACAGCGTCTTTCTAAAGATCCCCAAGCTCCTGGGGACTGGCCATGCAGGCACCTGGCGCTCCTTTTCTCCTGGCGAGACTTACCTCATTTGACCATGAGGTGAGCACCTTACTGTTGTCCAGACAGTCATCAGGAGAGTGGAGGCCACACTTAGTATTAAGTCTCCCCCCAAATCTCAAACTGTCATATATACTAGAATCAGGTACAGAACTTGCTGGCCTACTTCCAGAGTTTCCGATTCATTAGTTCTGGGGTGAGGCCTAAGAATTTACATTTTACCAAGTTCTCAGACACTGCTGACTGCGGGACCGCATTTTGAAAATGACCGCTCTGCAGATCCCTGTTGCTGATTGATGACAGCCAGGGAGGTTTTCCTGTAAAGGGAAATTGGAAGGGAGCTGTTGTGGCGATGGGACTGTCACTGTCATCCAGGCTTAGACCCTTCAGATCAATAGACATCACTAAAATCATCAATCCACCCTTCCTGGGCCCAGTTTAATGGCGCAAAGTAGGCAGGGGATTAAAATCAATCAACAGAATGTACCAAACCTCTTAGCTCTAGCTGCTAGCTTCCTACTTGCTTTGGTTTTGGCAAGCAAAACCATCTTTCCAGCCTGCTTTGCAAGCTATAGACTTGCAAACCAGCCAGCCAGGAGCATCTGTCAGCCAAAAGCAGGCAATTGAGGAACATTGTGTCTTAACCAAGGCTGCTCCCTTCCAGCCCTCAGCTTCGTGGTTCCCTATTTAAGTCTTATCACACCCCTTGCCACCTTTGGGCTTAAAGATCCATCATGCTATCTTGGCATAGTTCTGGGGCTGGAAGGAGGGCACCTTCCGAAACATCTTCCAGGCACTAAGATTTTCCCGTCTATTGTGTGTAAAACTCATTAAGCTCACCAAGTTCAATAGCTACAAGAATTCCAGCCAGCCTCCTTTTTTTCTAAGTGTTTATTTTCTAAAACACATATGGTGAAAATTAAAATAATTCCTAATGTGGCCAGAGACATGGGACATATATTTCAGAAGCCCCACGGTTACCTATGTTTAATAACTCCTATTTATAAGAAAATATGAACTGCATTTATTCCCTGGGAGGTTATTGGAGCACTTGGGGCATTTTAGAATCCTGAGTTGTACTTTTCCATAAACATGAAAATTCCTGTACCTGTCACAGTTCCAAACAATAACCTTGAATTTACCACCAATCTATAAAAACAAGATAACCACAGTCTTTCTCTCCTTGAGCTTTCACACCTTGGGATTTATCTTTCCCCTCTCTTTCCCATTCCCTCCCCCCAGGAAATTTTCTTTACAGGCATATTTAGCATAAGCAATCATTTCTTTTGGATCATGTAATGTGGATGAAATCAAATGGTGTAATTAGCACCTCAAGTTAATTCAGGAAAGCCAGTTTATTTTAGGTTCAGGTTTGTTTTTTTTTTTTTTTTTTTTTGAGTGAGAGCTCGAAGTTTTCACCAAGTTAATTCTCATCCCAACTGGATTCTTCCCCCTTATGTTGCCATGTTGGTGACATGGAAGCTTTCTTGTCCTCGTCATCGTGATCGTCGCCCATGAGCACCAAAACAGATGCGGAGGGGACATCATCTTGCAGTCCTTGAGATGACCCTTTGGGAAGTCTGATTCGGGTTAAACATCTTTCTTGATTCTCAGGAAAGAGTCTGTAGCAGGCAGAAATCATAGACGCAGTTCATTCATCAACCTTTGCTCTGATTCCAAGGAAATACTTGTTTTGCCGATCACTGCGCCTTAGATTTTCCCTCCCATAACTGAGATGCACCATAGGCTGCCTCCAGTTCATTACTGGAAGCATTAAAACCCAGTTTGGAAATGTCTTTTCTGCTGGCCCTTTCAATGCTGTGGTCCATTTCATCAGAGGACTTTAGGAAGTTTTAGGATACTCCAGAGATGAGTTTGGACTCATCTCTGAGAAGTTGGAGAAACTGAACAATACTGCAAACTGCTCAGTGGTGGAGCTTCTGGCCATGCCACAAAAGTAGCATAGATTGAGAAATGTAAATGCTGCCTGTATGTCTCTGGACAAGATCGTCCTAATGGAGTCATACTTTCAAGGGGCTTAAAATTTCCAACAAGTGTCCAATAGCAATATTTCCCAACCCCTAATCTACAGGAACAGCAGCCATATCCCGGCCTGGGTGGACAGGAAGCTTAGGAATTCCTGGCATCCATTCCCACATTTCCAGTAATGTTTATAGATTCAACCTTTTGGAGTGCAGCATATTTTTAAGAGCCAATGAAATAAAATGCCATTATTTTCCTTCTTAGAATTGCAAGGCATAAATTTCACATCTGCAGAACAAAGCAGTGATATTTGAAGGCTTAATCCTGGCTCGCCTGGCATAGACTAGGCACGGTCCAGGGTCCCAGAGGCGCGGGGGCAACGAGTTCACCAGAGGTGGCTTGGCCGTGTGCAGAGTGCAGGGGGCTGGAGAGCTGGGTGTGAGTGCAGCTCACTCGTTCCTTCCGTCATTGATTCATTCATTATTACAGAGTCATATGCTGGGCTCACAGGTATTTCACTAATGACCAGCTGTGTGGCCTCATGTTTATCACTTCATCTTTCTGCACCCTGGTGTCCTTACCTGTGTAAAAGGGATGATGTTATACAATAATTTTTAGGGTTTCTTAAAGGTCGAATAAGGGTTTTGGAAACTGTAAAGCACTATGCAATTTGCAGGTTCATTTTTATTTGTTTTACCCCTGTTATTCATTCTTATGGGAAATATTAATACTCTATCAAGATTGAAAAGTGGCCCCAATGACTTCATTCTCAAGAACTGAAATCTGGGGCCTCCTTGCCCCTCCGAAGTACAGCATTACCTGGGAATCCTTACTTTTTTCTTTTAAGTAAACTTTTCCTTGCTTTCTTAAGGCGGGGGGGGGGGACCCTCAAATCTCTGACCTGCAAAGAGTCCTGGACTCCATGAGGGTCTGACATTCTGTGTTGCTGACTGTAACTGGGGAATGTATACCTAGGGGGGCCATAACAAAAGGGAGGCATCCTCCCCAACACACCAGTTTCAGCTGTGCTCCTCTGTGGGCGCAGAGCAGCAGCAGGGCAGGGAGCTGTGTGGCCTCCTGGCAGCAAGACAGTAGCCCCTGCGCTCACTTGCGCCGGGTAAATGAGAGTCCAGCTCCCTCTCCTACCCTGCTGCTCCTGTGCTGCTCCCAGTGCCGCCTTTCCTGCCCATGAGCCACAGGGAGCAGCAGGCGTCCCCAGAAGAGTGCATTACTAACCCTCACTTTGGACAGCGTGGTAGCATTGATGTTGCGGGAGCTTTTGTTTTCTTGTGGGCTTTTGGCATCTTGTGGGATTGGGCAGGTCCGTGGGGCCTCAGAAGTGGGGTGACAGCCTGATGTCTGGAGGCAAAGGCATGGAGCGGTCTTCCCAGGTCACTCAAAGGAGGCTTTCTAGGCAGGCCAAGTGTTCACCGAGCAAAGTGGCTGTCACGGGCTTGGCTCCTCGGAAACTGTGGCACAGCTAGACCCTGATGGGGTGGGGGGTGGGACAGCCTGCTGGGGGAGGGACCTGCTGGCGGCTGGTACTCATCTTCGTGCGCTTGTCATCTTAGTGGGCAGCGGCTTCCGTGCAGCAGAAAGTGACCCTACAGTGGTGGGCAAGTAGTACTAGGAAAACTACATTATGCCGGTTACATGTATGGAAATGTGTGCTCAGTGCTGTACAGTTTTATTACTGCATACTAAGTGTACCTTTACTATTGAGATGGCAACAGGGAAAAGAATTATGATCATGAAATTCTTGCTGTAATTCCCATTATGCCAATGAAATAATTTCATAACAATTTTCAGTCTTGAAGTTTTATGAGAAGTACAAATATCATAAAATACCACAGATACCAAAATTATCTAAATCCGGCATATCCGTTATAAAATAAACTGAGACGAAGCCTTTTAGGTGAGTGAACATGAGTTGCTAAGTGTAGCGTGGGGGTAGTGAGCATGCTTGGAGCCACTCGCTCCCCAGAGATAAAAAGGCCTGAGCTCTGATATTTGTCGTGGCCAGTCTCGGGGTAACGGCAGGCCCATGGCTGGACTCAGAGTTAGGGAGGGAGGTGCTGTCTCACACCACTGCAGTGTGTCCACTGTGCACAAGAAGCAGACGTTCATTCAGGAGCATTGTAACTAATATTGCCTTTGCTTTTAATATCATTTATTCACTCCTGAGTCTTTGATTTAATCATTAATAATGGCTGTTAGCAGCTGATGCACAAAGTTCCTAAAAGTGCTGACAACCATATCTTACGGGCTGGACTGCACTCCGGACAGTGGGCACAAAGGCCTTGTTTGCTGTAAAAGAAATCTGAATCATTGCCCTGCCAGTTGCTATTTGGCTGTGAGTGGAGGGCCCCTGTGCTACAATACCTCAGTAATCCTCCCTGGCAGCTCTTAAAAGGCAGTGTCCTCCCCGTCATGGATGACACAGGATCGCCACCTAGTGGTAGAAGGTCAGCATCTGGGCGTCAGCCTGCCCCTGTCTAACGCAGCCAGGAAAATGGCTGTTCTCGCACCTGTTTTCCGAGTGGCTTCCAGGTCTGTGTGGCAGAACTCAGAGGCCGTGCTCACCTCATCACTCTTGTGCTCCTTGGTACATCTGACAGCAGAAATTGTGGAGAGCACTCTTTAAAGCTTTCTTAGCCCGAACCCTCGCATTTTATAGATAAAGACATTGATCCCTAAAGAGGTGAAATGATGTACCCAAGTTATGTGCCAACCATGCGCACTGACTCCAGGGCCCCTCCTCCTGCCGCCGCTGTCGCTCCATCCGGACCTGCAGACTGAGGCCACAGCGATGAGCACAGGCAGGCCCAGACCCTACTGCCCAGTAGGGGAATCAGCCGAATTGGGACGTTAGATCCCCTGCTCTGCGGGCGGGTGAGGGTTCCCAGAGACATGGCAGGAGGTGAAAACGATCTGAAGCAGAGTAAGAGTCAGTGGTTCTGGGTGAGGGGGTCAGGCCATCGGAGCAAAGCCAGTCGAAGGTACCAGAAAGATGAGTGCAGCTGGCGCTCCGGGGCCCTATGGAAATGCCATCCTGCCGGCCAGTGATGAAATCAGCAGGAAATCCGGCATCGGCCTTTGCACAGAAACGTTGTGGGGTTAACTGGAACGATGTCTGAAAATGGCGAGCGCAGTGCCGGGTAGTGCAGACGCAGCCGAGCAGAGCTGATGTGTACTTTATAGAGCTGTAGCAGGGGTTGCTGGAAGATCCTCCGAGAGCAGTGAAGACATGCTAGGAAGTGAGAATGAGATGGGGTGACCTGTGAGGAGGGCTTTACTGTGACTGGCCACTGTCAAAGAGTCTGCCCTGCATCAGCGCATGGCAGTTGCACCCCTTCCCGTCCAGGGGACGTTTCCACGGGGGAGCCCAGAGAGCACTGACTCAGTGTTGCTCAAACCCACTTTTCCTAGTGCAGAATGCACAGTTATCCTCCACCATCCCTTCCCTCCTTCCTGCTCACCCCACCAAGCACGGACTCTAAGCAAAACCCCAACTCTAAGCTACTCTGGACTCTCCCAACTGTGAAGTGCTACGAACCCCATTCAACCACGTGCCAAATCACCAGATGCTTACACTGCCAGTACAGTACAGGTGTCCAGGGCCGGGACAATAAGCCAACTCTTGCCTTGGATCTACAGGGGACCCCAAATTCTCTAAGTAATCTTGATTGGCTTCATTCTGACTTAGCTGAGAAAATAGCCTCTGATCTTGGGATCAAAGACCACCGGTGGCTGTGTTCACACGGCTATTTAGCGGGTCCGACACCCCGACACCCTGCTGCTGCTATGCAGGCAGACAGGACACCCCGAGTATCAGCAAGCGCTGCACAGCCCGAGGGCACATGCAATTTACCTGTTTTTTTTGTTTTGTTTTGTTTTTTGAGATAATTGATTGGCATGCGGTAAAACCAACCTATATAAAGAATTCAACAGTTTTTAGTGTATTAACAGAACTGTGCAACCACCACCATAACATAATTTTAGAACAATTTCATCATCTCCAAGAGAAAACTTACTCCCATTAGTAGTCAGTCTCCCAACTTCCAGTTCTAGCCCTTGGCAACCACTAATGTACTTTCTGACAGTATAAATTAGCCTATTTTGGACATTTCATTTAAATAGAATCATACTTCTTTGGTAATTGTATTGCTAAGTTTTCTTTTTCATATGTTGTAGATGGAATTGTTTTCTCAGTTTCATTTTTGGGTTTTTCAATGGCAGCACAGAAATACAGCTGGTTCTTATACATTGATCTTGTGTTCTAAAGTCGTGCTGAATTCATTTATTAGTTCTAGTAGTGCCATAGTGTGTAGGATTTTCTCTATGCAAGATCATCTTATCTGCAGACAGAGGTTTTTACTTTTTCCCAGCCTGCATGCATTTTCATTTTCTTGCTTAATTGCTCTGGCTGGAGCTTCCAATGCAACATTGGACACAAGAGGTGAGAGCCGACGTCCTGCTTGTCCCTGCTCTTGGGGGGAGGCATTGTGTCTTTCACCTGCAGATCCAGTGTGAGCTGGGAGTCAGTGGGCAGGAGCCTTAACGCCACCACAGCTTAGAAGCTTCCGTGAAGGAAGGGAGGACGGCTCCAGTGTGGCCTGTCAGGACAGGGACTGGGACTGAGTGGGGAGCACCTGGCAGGAACTTTGTAGAACCCCTGAAGGATTTTGGTCTCTGGGCAGAGAGAAGTAGTTAGCAGGATTTTCAGTGGAGGATGAGGTGAGCTAATGAAAACTGAGCCGGAGTGATGTTCCGGGAGCCTAGAAATGAAGCAACTCTTAGGAGAGACGTGAAGGAGGAACTGAGGGTATAACCAGAGGAGAGGGCAGCGTGAGGGGGTGGCTCCTGGATGGCTGCAGGGAGACAGTCCTACCTTCCAGGGGGTCATTGTCTCTGTCTGCCCCTAAGAGGCCCCCTATGTGGGGCTTGCACCTAAGTCACAATACTCCTGGGACCTAGGGCTCATCAGCCTGTACTAATGGTGGTGAGTTCACCCCTTGGATATAGAGGTGTATGTGCACCCGTGTGCCTAACTGTGCTCCCTGGAACTGCCAGGCGCTCTTCCCTCCCTGTGTTCTAATAAGCACTCCCTACTCTGCCCATTCCTTGTTGCTGGAAAGTCAGATGACTTCTGGTATCCAAGTTAATGACTCTTATTTAACCAAATGCTGACACATCCCTACTCTAGAGGTTGCTTAATTAAAAGCTTGCTTGCCCGACCAGCTTCCAGAGAAGCAAGCACTCCTCAAGCAGGGAATGGGGGTTTCCAGTAGACTGGGGAGGAAATGATGTCATGCTAAATGATCTGTAAGATGCCTTTTCTCTAGATGAAAGTGCCTGGTTGGGAGTGAGTGGTAGTGGGGATGGGAGAATGGGGGACCTGAGCAGAGTGGAGCTTCAGTAACCTTGGGGTTTTTTCCCACCTGGGGGGCCCTGGGCAGTACCCAGGGAACTCTGTCTGCTGGGGACTGTCCTATCACCCTTGGCAGGCCGTGCCCACTCTTTTCCCAGCCACCCCTCGTGACCCAGCCTGCTCATCAGCACCCAGTCAGCGTCTGTTATCACAGCAACTCGGCGAGGACAGTGGGACTGCAGCCTCCTGAGAGCACAACTCCAAACTGGGTGTGTTTTTCCTTCCAGAACTCCAGCCAGAGGAAAGGCCCTCCCTTCCCTCCTTCCTCCTGTAGGTGTGAGGCCAAACTTGACAGCCAGCTCCGACCAGCTTTCAGAAAAGCAAGCACTTCCTCTGCAGAGAAGCAAGTTGACTTCATCATTCTCTCAGATGAAATTTCAGGGTTAAGTTTCTTTTGTAAGCAGATGAACATAGCCATGGTTTTGCTTTATCCTTGCACAAAGGGGGGGGGGGTTCTATTTTGTGGGGTTTTTTTCAAAACACTTTTTATAAACATAATTGATAATTGTTCCAGACATAATAGTAACAAATAGGAGAAAACTAGTTATGTGCCTTTGAGACAGTGTCTGGATGGAAACTGGAGGTGAGCTAGTAAATAAAAAGAATACAGTTGAGCTCGAAAACCTGGGTTAGCGCTCGAGTGCTGGAGATCGCTTTGAGGATCATGACCTGCCAAGGAAGTGCTGCTGGCCTGTCAGAGGGAAAGGCAAAGGGGTGCTGCTGAGGCCCCCCGTATGGAGCGCCGCTCCTCCACCACAGTTTCCCAGCCTCAAATGCCAACAGTGCTGGTGGAGAGAAACTGCACTGGATTAGCTCTTGCATTAGAATATTCACAGTGGCATTTTCTGGGCTAGTAAAAACTAGAATCATCCCAAATAACCATCAACAATGGACTGGATAAAAAAACAGTGACGTATTTATGCCGTGGACTAGTATAAGGAAATGGGAATGAATGAACTATAATACATGCTCCACCAGGGCATAGTTCAAAAATGGAGCAAGTAATGGAATCAAAGTTCTTTTAAACAGAAAACGGCAAACTGTATTGTTTGGGGGTACTGCCTCTGTGGTCGAGCCCCAGGAGAAGCTGAGTGAGTCACACAAAATACAGGGTCATGGTTGCTAGTTCCAGAAGGGGTTGCAGTGGAGGGGTGGTGCCTGCAGGCCCCATGGCACCAGCAAGAGTTCTATTTCCAAAATTGGGGAGGGGAGGATAGAGGCATGACTGTCTCCCTGGCGTTTAAATGTGTTTACACACTTCTGTATGAATGTGTCTTTTCCACATTTCCTTCTATGGTGGGGACACAATAACAGCAGCTAATATTGACTAATAACTGTGTTTTCACAACAGCCTTGTCAGGCAAGGTATTTTTATTCTCAGAGAAACTTTGGGGAGCAATATACCTTCTGAGGGAGCTGGATTTCTACTGGAGCAGGTCAGTGGGGGCCCCACACCCCAGACCACCAACCACTGCTGCCACCCCTTGTTGGGTCCCATCTCTCACCTGCCTCCACTCTCTCCACAGTGTCCGGAGACAAACAACTAGTCGACCTACCCCAGCAGGGGGCCGGCCCAAGCCCCAGCCCAAGCCCAAACCTCAGGTGCCACAGTGCAAGGCTCTGTACGCCTACGATGCTCAGGACACAGACGAACTCAGCTTCAATGCCAATGACATTATCGATATTATCAAAGAAGGTAAGTGTGTGGCTAGCTGGCTGGGATAAACTTCCAGAAAGCATATAGTCACATAGTTGTAAAAACTGGCTTAAACAGGAGGGGAATTTATGGGCTTCTCTGAATGAAACTTGCACATGTAGGTCAGGCTTCAGGCTCAGTTTGAGCAAGACTCCTTTTAAAATGCTTCTTTCAACTCTACCCTCTTCTCTGTATCTTCTCCTTTCTCCACCTGTTTTTCCTCATGGTAGCAAAATGGCTGCAACAGTTCCAGGTGTTTAAAATTTGCATTCTCTCTAAAACGTCTAACCATAAGATAAAAGGCTTAGGTTTCACTCTTTAAAAAAAAAACAAAAAACTTTACTTTTTTTTAAAGATTGATTTATTTATGCATACAAGCTGGGGTGCAGGCCAGAAGTATGGGGCGGTGAGAGGGTTCACTAGAGAGAGAGTGGGGAGCAGAACAGGCAGATCAACCAAAACACACTGCTGAGGGGAGCAGCGGGTGAGGCAGGAGAGGTCTGCTGCACCATGTGGGAAGTTCCCTGGTTGGGCATCGCACTCGCGCCACAGCTGCCAACAGCTCCACAGCTCTGCGCTTAACCCGTTGTGCCACCAGGGAGGCCGTAGGTTTCACTCTTATTGGACCAAATGGGTCATGTGTTTATCCCTGAACTAACCTTTGAGGCAAGACCAAGTTGTACCCGGTGTGAGTTAGACCTGACAGAGACGGTCCTGGAAGACCAGAGGAATGTCATCCCACACAGACTTCATGGAAGGAATGGAAGTAAGGGAGGCAACCTATGACATCCATTATAAAAGTCATCTGTGGGTTTGGCTGAGTGCTTTATTAATTTGGAAGAGAAGATCTTAGAACATAATGGAATATATATATGCTCAAACATGAGTGCTTATGGAAGCACAGTAACCAAAGCTGATTTGTGACTTAGAATGTTAAAAAGTGCCATGAAGGAAATAGTATTTCTGGTGAGGGCTGGGGTGAGAAAGAAACAAAAAGATAGAGAAAGAAACGAGGGAAGCTAAAAGGAAATGGTGGTTTTAGGAAAAGGGGTTGGCACTCAAATATAGGGCAGAATCCCCAGGAGGTGCCGTGGGAGGTGAGTTGAAGTGGGGCGTGGCCTGGCCGTGGAGGCCAGTGAGAGCTCGTGAGGACGGGGCCGTCCGAGGCCATGAGCAGAGCAAGGACCACCTGAGTGAACAAGGGTCTCTGGCAGGTCTAGCTTTCGAGAGAGGTGGCACATGCAGTGCCAGGAACTGTGTTTTTAACAGATTCCATCATTAGATGAGCTCACTCAGGAGAATTCTAGGTCCCTGGACCAACCGCCTCTGTATGTTATTGTATCTCCAGTAACCATTAGTTTTCCACAGGTTTTAGTATTTTATTCCATTTAGTATCCTTCAAAAGTTTTAGAGTAAAAATATATCAAAAATATCAACTTTTAATCAACACAAACTGGATTTTTATCACCAACTTTGTTGAGCAAAAATATTGGAAAGGACCTAAGATCCGTGAGATGGTTATGGTGAAATAAGCTTTGTTGTCATTCAGTGAACTTTGAAGCAAAAAATTTAAAGCTAATGATGCAAAACCAGAGTGTAATTATTGATGTGAAAATATGTTCCTAGGAAAATAGGTTATAAACTAGTCTCATTTCTGTAAAGACATAAAACAGCCATGTGCATGTGTGTATATATCCACGTGTACATATGGTATAGAAGATGTGAAAGTGGTCTTTAAGTGTGGGGTTTTCCAGTGGGTGTTTTCATTCTCATTACTTTAAAAATTTTCTAGAAATGTATTGAGTATAATGAAAGCAATTATAAATTTTGTATGAAGTGTAGGGTCCTACAAGTTATGAAAATATGCTATAAAAAAATTTATCAACTTAATTTAAACGTGGTGTGCATGCGGGAACAACAGTGAGTTGAATGGGACAGAACAGCATCCAGAAACAGACCCTGTGAATATAGATATTTAAGTTAGGATAAATGTGGCATTTAAACTAGGACGGAAAAGAGAAATGATTACTTTCCATTTTGCTTCATTTTGTTTTTTTATCAAGCACCATTGTTTCACAGCCTGGTTACTGGTTTGACAGTGCGGGATTTCTCCCCCACATCTGGGCCCCATAGCCCTCCCACAACCAAAACACCCACAGTCTCCCACCAAAGTTCTTTCCATTTTGAAAAGAAAACAAAGTCAGATCTTTACCTTTTATGCAAAATAAATACCAGGTGAATTAAAGATCTGAAAATAAGTAAACTACAAAGGTCCTGGGGGGGAAAAGTCTTTAAAGGAAACCTAGAAAGTTAATGTTTGGATGGGAAAAGTCTTCCTACCTGAGTCATAAAGCCCCCAAACCATAACATCATAAAAAAGATTTAACTTAGGGCCTCCCTGGTGGTGCAGCGGTTAAGCGCTGGGCTGTGGAGCTGTCGGCAGCAGCGATGCGAGTTTGATGCCCAGCCGGGGAGAATCCCACACAGTGCGGCGGACCTCTCCTGCCTCGCCCGCTGCTCCCCTCAGCAGTGTATTTCTGATCTGCCTGTTCTGCTCCCCACCCTGTCTTTGGTGAACCCTCTCGCCGCCCCACACCTCTGGCCTATACCCCAGCTGTATGTATAAATAAATCTTTAAAAAAAAAAGATTTAACTTAAAACCTTTTCTATGGTGAAGAGTACCAGAGCAAAGTCAAACAGTAGGAAATAGACTACGATGAGATTATACAGATAAACAGTTCCTCTGCCTGAATTGTAAGTTGCGATCAGTCCAAAGTGGACAAAGGCGAGGGCGGTGAGGCTGGCCTCCCTGTCAAGAAAACAGTGAGACATTTTGTTGGTTGCACCAGCAGAGACTAAATGGGATCCGGTCTACAATCCCTTATCCAAACCCATAGACCAGGTGGGTTCCAGACACATAGTTGGGTGCATTTAGGGAGTTAAAAGCGGTGTTGAATCGTGTATTATAAAACCCCCTTGAGGGTCCCAAACCCACTATTTCCGCCCTGAAACTTGAGCAGTCATGCCCAGAGGAAGGGACGGAAATAAACTCATGGCCGTCCAGGTCAAGCCACCAAATGTAACTTGTAGAACATTGTGGGTGTTTTCATAGCAAATAAAGTGTAGGCTGTGATATATGTAGTTAGTTAGGAAAATATACTTAGTCACTGTGTGCTGCTGCCATGGACTTCTGGGTAGGAAATATACAAGACTTATTGTCTAAATAACTAGTTTGGATGTTTATTTCAACCCTTCTACCAAGATGAATCCCAAATAAATATTTACATGAAATCCTAGAAGTAAAGAGAGATTTCTGTTCTAATAATATCAGTGTGGAAAACCGTTTCTCAAAGTAAGAAGAAAGCAAGAAACTAAATAATAGACCATTTGCTGCAGCTGCTTAAAATATAATAAAAAGTTAAAAATTGGGCCTCCCCGGTGGCGCAGCGGTTAAGTGCTGCGCTATGGAGCTGTCGGCAGCGGCGATGCGAGTTCGACGCCCGGCCAGGGAGAATCCCACATGGCGTGGCAGACCTCTCCTGCCTCGCCCACTGCTCCCCTCAGCAGTGTGTTTCTGATCTGCCTGTTCTCTGCTCCCCACTCTGTCTCTGGTGAACCCTTTCG